>QMIH01001167.1:138210-148730 GCA_003987875.1 Clarias batrachus | reverse complement strand
GTGTGTGTGTGTCAGTGTGTGTGTGTCAGTGTGTGTGTGTCAGTGTGTGTGTGTGTCAGTGTGTGTGTGTGTCAGTGAGTGTGTGTGTCAGTGAGTGTGCGTGTCAGTGAGTGTGCGTGTCAGTGAGTGTGCGTGTCAGTGAGTGTGCGTGTCAGTGAGTGTGCGTCCCGGTGTGCGTGCGTGTGCCGGTGTGCGTGCGTGTGCCGGTGTGCGTGCGTGTGCCGGTGTGCGTGCGTGTGCCGGTGTGCGTGCGTGTGTCGGTGTGCGTGCGTGTGTCGGTGTGCGTGCGTGTGTGTGTCAGTGTCTGCCAGTGTGTGTGCCATTGTCTGCCAGTGTGTGTGCCAGTGTGTGTGCCAGTGTGTGTGCCAGTGTGTGTGCCAGTGTGTGTGCCAGTGTGTGCGTGTCAGTCGGTGTGCGTGTCAGTGTGTGTGCACATGTCAGAGAAAAAAGAGAGTAATTAATGCATTCTTTCAGATTAATGAGACATGATGTATGGCAGCATTTTCTGTACAGAAATTCTTTTGTGACTGTTTACTGTAAATATCTTCACACAAACAAAGACACACATGTACACACACAAACACACACACACACACACACACACACACCCTCCCTTTGTGTTTGATTTGAGTTATGAGGAAATGTAAACACCAGAGAGTAAATTCCCTGAAAGATTAATGAGACAGAATCCTGAACTTTGCAAGAGCGTGTGTGTGTGTATGTGTGTGTGTGTGTGTGTGTGCGTGCGTGTGTGCGTGCGTGTGTGCGTGCGTGCGCGTGTGTGTGTGCGTGTGTGCGTGTGTGTGAGAGAGAGAGAGCCGAGGCTCATGTGTTCCGGGCGTCTTTCCCATCTGTGTTAGTGATTTAGGAGAAAGGAAGGAATTTTCTGACACAGCCTGACATTCTGGAACATTTTAAGCATATTTTGTGTGTGCGTGTGTGTGGGGATGTGCGCACGTGTATATAATGATTATTATTATTATTTATCTTCACACAGGCGGATGTTATTTACAAGATGACCATGACGGACAGGTGAGTGATTGATTAGTTCCTTATGGCAGGTCTCAGATCAGCTCATGGTGAGACTCAGACACGCCGTGTGACCTCACAGCTCACGGAAAACTCAATCACAGGCTCCTTATAAAATAACAATAATCTCCGGCAATTGTTCAAACACACACCCACTCAGAACCCCTATTATTTCCTTATATGTCCTTAAAGACACGCCCACATTCCTCTCTATTCCTCTATCCCACACTCCTGATTTCTCTCTCTATACTGTGGACTCAAAGCCTTGTGTACAATTCTCACGATTGGTTTTAATGGACTCAAAACTTCACCTACTATCCTCCCTAATGCTCCACTTAGAGACCCCACGTGTATCTTAAAATACTAATCTCACTGAATCTTAAACAATATTGTGGTGATCTCACTCGCTCTCTGTCTCTCTGTCTCTCTCTCTCTCTCTCTGTCTCTCTCTCTGTCTCTCTCTCTCTCTGTCTCTCTCTCTCTGTCTCTCTCTGTCTCTCTCTCTCTGTCTCTCTCTCTCTCTCTGTCTCTCTCTCTGTCTCTCTCTCTCTCGCTGCAGTTTTGCATTTGGTTCTCTGATCTCAGCCGTGGATCCTGTAGCCACCATCGCCATCTTCAACGCTCTGAACGTAGATCCGGTCCTGAACATGCTGGTGTTCGGCGAGAGCATTCTCAATGACGCCGTGTCCATCGTGCTCACCAAGTACGTGATCCTCTGAACATCTGGAACGTTCCAGCTTTCTCACAGCAAGATAGGGAGCTTCTCATATATTAGCGGCCTGTCCCTCAAAAAACTGGATGGGAAGTAAACAGGACGTAGTTAATAAAAGCCTCATGAGTTCATTTTCTTAATCCACCCTAAGATATAATTTATTTTTTTTGTATCGGCCTCGTGAGAAAAAGAACAAAATCACACACCGTATAACCTGGTAAAGATTATTTAGAGCGATCAGGCGCCGCCCATGTTTTCAGCTGCATCAGACACAGAGACGGAATTAAGGAGAGCAGACATTCCCGAGAACTGTCCACGTAAATATCTTAATATCGTATCACAGTGATACGATATTTTTCCCTGTAACAGACACTGAAGCGGTTTATATCTCACCTGCGTGTGGCCCGGGTTACAGAAACAGCTCCATTGTTTAATTGTAAAAGTTTGTACACCCCAATGCAGTATAGTTTGAAGCCATGAAGAAGCAACTAAAACAGATAAACCTGTGCATGTAAACATACCAACAGTGAAAACAAAAGGTGATACTTGAACAGTTTTACGTTAGCATTTGTTACATTTTATAATAGTTTGATTGCTTTTGGAGAGCTTCTTAAAATAGACTTTGATAGAAATATATAAAATAAAATAAAAAGCCCTGGAAACAATGTTTCATGTACTTTGTTCGCCAAGAATAGAAACTCTAGCACTGAAGGTTTTTATTGTGATGTGTACTAGTACTTTATTTATTTACTTAGCTTACTTTATTAACTTTGTTCTTAATATTAATTTATTTTACCTAGACTTCATTTGCTTTAATTACCCCTAAAGTTTACTTTTCTTATTCAGTACTTTAATTTGTTACTTAGACTTACTGAACTAGCTTTACCTTTTGTTCACTTACACAACTTGAAACTAAGTCATTTATTTTGTTTAACTTATGGTTCTTATTTGGCTTTTCTCCTAGTAGCCTTTTAGTATTCATTTTACTTACTTTATTTATTTACTTGTTTACCTTACCTACCTTTTAAATTCTTTTTTCCTTTGCTTGTCTTGATTTTCTTAATGATATTATTTGCTCGTACTACTCTGTGTATTTTGCTTAGTTACTTACACTTGACTTTACTGAAATTATGGTTAATAATAGTTACTTGTTTAACTTACTGCTCTTGCACTGCTTATTTAGTTACTCAACCTTTTTTTGTATTTTTTTTTACTTACACTTACAATATTGTACATTAATTTACATAACTTTACATCTATTAATCTACTCATTTACATACTAATTTACTTACTTTGGTAACTTTACTTTCCTACTCCACCTAATTTTCTTGACTTTATGGCCTTTAATAACTTTTTCTTTCTTTATTTACTCAACTTGGTTACCTTATTTATTTTAATTACATTATTTACATTTTACCTACAGTACATTATTTATTTCTATAAGTTTGCATTAATAAGTTATCAAATTTACTCAACTAACTTTTTTTTACTCAAAAAAACGTAACAGTAAATTATATATCAGGAATAAGTTAATAATGAATGAGGATGTACAATCGTGGCACTAACAGACGTGTGATGATATCTGGCCTGAGATCATCAGTGATATTGTAAAGCAGAAAGCCGTCGTGTGCCGTAAGAAGCCGAAAACAATCCGTGTGTCAGGTTACGGTTCGGTGTCAGATAGCTGATGATGTCATAACTAATGCTCCACGTTTCTCAGTCTTATTCTCTTCATGATGTCCTGGTTAGAAGAAGAAGGAATGTACTTGCGTATACATGCTGTATATGTTTTATTTCAAGTCAGTGACTCAGGTATCAGCGCACGGTGTGTTGAGAAACGCTGATAAATAATTAAGGTGTGTTTTAGCCAGCGTGTGACAGAAGGGTGGGCGTCGGCCGTTACACTTGCGTGCACACACACACTGGTACAGAAGAGATTATAGTCACTGATAAGCGAGTGTGATGCAGCATTGTCGCCCCCTGCAGAGCATCTACAGCACTGCCAGAGTGTGTGCGCGTCAGTTCTTATAAATTATAAAGTTAATAATTCTGTTAACTTTCCTACGACATTAATGTTTGTTTTTATTTTTTAACATTGTTTGTAATTTTTACATTTTTCCGTTCCTGCAGTACCGCAGAGGGCTTCACCGGCCCAGACGCCTCGTCTGTAACGGGATGGCAGACGTTCCTGCAAGCGCTCAGTTACTTCCTGAAGATGTTCTTCGGCTCGGCCGCCCTCGGCACACTCACCGGCCTCATCTCTGCCCTCGTATCCTTCTGTACTTGTGGTTTGTGAGTGTGTGTGCACTTGCGGTTTGTTTTGGGTGCATTAGTTATTTTATTTATTTATTTTTTTTACTTCATGTGTTTATTTTCTGAATTACTTGCATTATTTACATATCCATCATTTTAATTATTTAATTACTTAAGTACTTTACTCACAAATTTCTTCTTCATGTATTTTGCTTTTTTTCTTTGCTAGTTTAGTTACTTAACTGACCGTTTTAAGCTCTTACCTTATTTTCTTCATTTTTGTCTTTATGAGCTCTTCTTAATTACTTTAATTTCTTTACTTACCCTGTTTTACTTACTTGATTACGTACCTATTAGTACTTATTTTACAGACTGTATTTTAGTTCACATGCTTTACATATCTTATTTTACCTACTTAATAGTATTTACTTATCTTATTTTATTTCCTTTACCTCGTTTACTTTACTTACCCTATTTTACTTTATGCTTTACTTTACATATTAGTACTTTGTTTATCATATTTTACTTGCCCTATTTTACTTACTTACTTTATTAACCATATTTTACTTACTGTACTTTATGTAATTACTTTTGTTAATTACTTTACTTACTGTGTTTACTTCATTCCCTTTACCTACATTACATACTTTACTTTCTCAATTTAATGTAACTGCTTTGCTTCCTTACATTATTTATTTACACGTTACTGTTATTTATACATATTTATTTATACAGTCATTTGTTTCTCTTGGTAGTAAGAATTAAACACACTTGTTTTAACACTATGCTTTTTATAAACTGTAAGGAATAAAAAAACGAACATGTGGAATATTTTATATTATAATATATTTTACATATAAAGATTTGCATCTTATTAATATATTCAGAACAGTTTCACAGCCGTTTTTGAGATTGTGTGTCAGATTCGTACTGTGAGTGAAGTTGCGAGCCTTAGCCGCGTGTGTGTGTTCAGTGTCTGAAACACTTTGACCTGAGGAAGACGCCGTCTCTGGAGTTCGGCATGATGATCATCTTCGCCTATCTCCCGTACGGTCTCGCCGAAGGCATCAAACTGTCTGGTGAGATCCGGCTCGGCCGCATTCTTTTCCCACACGTGCTTCGCTTCGTACTCGTTTCACGTTAGCAGGGGCCGAGTGGGCGTGGCCTGGCGACATGGAGAGCGCATTAACTCAGTCTGTATAGTAAACATGTAACGTGATCGTCTCCCTGCTGGGTGGTGTGTGTGTGTGTGTGTGTGTGTGTGTGTGTGTGTGTTTTTGCTTTTGTGGGGGCCAATACTTTAAGTTAAAAAACAAAGCTTATAGAGGAGGCGTGGCCTTAGTATCTGTCAGTTGTAGAGAAAGGTGCGCAGTGTGTGGAGCTGTGACTGGGCTTGGCCTGCATGTGTGTGCGTGTCTATACAAGTAAAAAATACATAAGTGAAAGAGGCGTGGGCTGTGTACTTGTCAGTCATATTGGGAGGCGTGGCACACTGAGGAGGCGTGGCCTCAAGAGAGTCTTATCTATAAACAATGTTATTAAAATTATATTGAATTCTGAATTCATGCTGCACATAAATATAGTTGTCTGTCTCCCTCTCTCTCTCTGTCTCTCTGTGTCTCTCGCTCTATCTGTCTGTCTGTCTCTGTGTCTCTCTCTGTGTCTCTCTCTCTCGCTCTGTCTGTCTGTCTGTCTGTCTCTGTGTCTCTCTCTCTGTCTCTCTGTGTCTCTCTCTCTGTCTCTCTGTGTCTCTCTCTCTCGCTCTCTCTCTGTCTCTCTGTGTCTCTCTCTCTCGCTCTCTCTCTGTCTGTCTGTCTCGCTCTCTCTCTGTCTGTCTGTCTCTCTCTCTCTCTGTCTCTCTCTCTCTGTCTGTCTCTGTGTCTCTGTCTCTTTCGGTCTCTGACTTTCTGTCTGTCTCTCTGTCCCTCTCCCTCTCTGTGTCTCCCTCTCTCTCTCTCTGTCTCTCTGTCGCTCTCTCTCTCCCTCTCTCTCTCTCTCTGTCTCTCTCTCTGTCTGTCTGTAGGTATAATGGCCATCCTGTTTTCGGGTATCGTCATGTCCCACTACACACATCATAACCTGTCTCCTGTAACACAGATCCTCATGCAGCAGACGCTCCGCACCGTCGCCTTCATGTGTGGTAGGTCACGTCCGTCAAACGACCTTCGACCTTCACCTCATGCTTTTTCTATAGAAGAAAAGTCAAACTATTTATTAAAGGAAGTAAAATAAATGTAAAAAAAATTAAATAAATAAGTCCAGGACCTCGCTGGTTCGATTCCCGGGTGATGCTGTAAGCTCTCGCAGCCGGAGGTCTAGAGAGAGCTGATTGGGAAAATTGGGAAAAATCCAGTAAAGTATTGCTAATTATTAAATTCTGCTAATTTACACACAGTGTGTAAAAATCATGTGATCTCCACATAAACCCGACACTTTACATCACGTCTTGGCAGAATTTTGGGGTGATTTTGTAATTTTAGACAAATGTGTGTTCACTAAATTCATATGTTTAGTATTGTTTAAACATTCATTAAAATGACATGTTTGTGATTCTTTATAGCAAAATCTAAGCCAAGTGCTTTCCAAAAGATTTTTTTTTTTCATTTAAATAAGATCTTTTGTAGGACTTAATAAACAAAAACGATTCACTGATGTTGAGTGGAAAATATTTGTGTCTTTGTTTCATGTACTAAACTCTTTTCTTATTTTCTTTTGTGTCTCTTCCACAGAAACCTGTGTGTTCGCCTTCCTCGGTCTCTCCATTTTCAGTTTCCCCCACAAGTTCGAGTTTTCTTTTGTTATCTGGTGTATCGTAAGTAATCACTGCCTTACTGAAAAATATTGAGTCATATGTCTAAAGCTTTATACCTCTAAGCTTTACACATTTAAATGTTACAAATTCCTTCTAACAAAAGAGTAGAAAATCAAACTTAAAATTAAATTACAGACAAAAGCTACCTGATCTCTGGTGTCAATCATCCAAAGTTTCAAACAACTTTGTTCCTACTATGCCTTCACATTCACTGATGAATGAATAATTCAGGAGCACGCCACCTGTAGGATTACAGAGGGAAAGTCATGTGTCACCATCTCAAATGCAAACAAATATAAAATATATAAAATAATCATAATTGAGTTTGGAGTCAGTGAGCTGATGAATGAACTGACATGATGAATTTTCTATAATATTTTACCAATTTATTATTTTTTTTCTTTTAACTTTACATGTTTTAAAGCATGCAGGAGTGAATCCTTTACCTACATATAAGATGTGCTCTTTCTATTCTTGATAAATGTCTTAAAACTACCAAACTAAAAGGTGCATGTTTCAATAGGCTTGTGTCATACAACAATGTTTATTTCAGTAATACAAATTTTATTTATTATTTATATATTGCTATTTTTCTTTTTTTTTTCTTTTTTATGATACAATAAAGCAGCAGCTTTTCTGCTCCAGTCCACCAGGTGGCGATATGCACTTAATGCATTAAAAAAATTTAAGACCCTAAGTTTTTTAAATAAAATAAAACCGTGTAATTAGTGAAGCGTAATTAACTTTATGAAGATAAAAAAACAGCATCTCAGCATCGTTAGGTGTAATAATTACACAATCAATCTTCAGTTTAAAAAATATAATACATTTTAATTAATAGTAGTTTTTTTTATTGTTATATAAAATTGCATTAATAGCCAGTACTTTCTTTGACATAGAGTTTTATTTTTATTTTTTAGATTTAAATATTCCCACTTTGAACCTGTTCGTGTTTTATTCCTCCTATACCGCAGCCACGTACCAGCAATAAAACTGAACTTTTTGCTGGCGTTTGCTCTGCAGGTTTTGGTTCTTCTTGGTCGAGCCATAAACATCTTCCCTTTGTCCTTCTTACTCAACTTCTTCCGTGACCACAAGATCACGCCTAAAATGATGTTCATCATGTGGTTCAGTGGTGAGAAACATCTCTAAAATCTATTTTAAACATCCCTCATGTCTTAAATCTCTCACTCAACTCCCTCGGTCTGTTCCTCCAGGCCTGAGGGGGGCGATCCCGTACGCGCTGAGCCTCCACCTTGGCCTGGAGCCCATCGAGAAGCGGCAGCTGATCGGCACCACCACCATCGTCATCGTGCTCTTCACCATCTTGTTAATGGGGGGCGGGACCATGCCCCTCATCCGCATCATGGACATCGAGGACAGCCAATCACGACGCAGGAACAGGAAGGACATCAACCTGAGCAAGACGGAGAAGATGGTGAGAGCATGGTTCCTGTACAGTGTGTTAGTTCCGTTCTTCATGATGACACAAAGGCAGAAACTTGGGAAAAGGAATATGAAGTTTTATTCTAGTGCAAATGTTGCTTGCAGAAAGTCTGATCACTAATCCTGTTCAGTAAACATGCGCGATGCTGATATTATATTATACAGTGGAACCTTGGATTGCGAGTAACTTGGTTTACAAGTGTTCCGCAAGACAAGCAAAAATTTTTTACTAAATTTTGACTTGAACAACAAGCATGTCTTGGTTTACAAGTGCCAAGTTTATTTTTTTCACACCGAGTAAAATGATTCTCCCCACCCCGTCGCCCCCACATCATAATTCGGTAAATGTCCCGTCGACCGGACGATGCCAGACGTCGTTTGGCTCAGAGCGCCGTCACTCTCTCATTGGTTTAGATCTGCGATGAGGATTCAGTTTTCACAACGGAGGAGAGAGACGTATACCACGACTCAACCACAACACGTCGCACTGTTCATGGTGTGTTTACACTCAAATCCAATTCCGTAATATCGCCCTGATGGCGATGTTTGTATTCAGTCTGATTATTTCCGTGTGACTGACCGCAGACTGCTGAACAGGGATGATTTCGCAGCAGTGCTCACCGCCACATAAACAGTAAATAGATGTTACGTCATAGATGTTTATTCAAGTTGTTTTTATGAATAAAATGTACAAAAATCTTTTCCCAAAATTACTAAATGATTTTCAGGCTCTTGTGGCAGTGCCACATTTAACTTGCTACCACCGATATTGGGGCACAGGGCATTGCTAAAGATTTTGGAAATCGTGTTTAATGTTTTTCTAAAAAAAATAAGTAATGTATTTCTAATTTAATCTGATTTCCCATGGTCCCCATCATCAACCGCCACCCCCCGACTGGTTATTGGTCTGCTTTCTGTTCTTTTCCATAAATAATTTGTATAAATCCTCTCTCTCTCTCTCTCTCTCAGGGTAACACAATAGAGTCAGAGCACCTCTCGGAGCTGACGGAGGAGGAGTACGAGGCTCAGATCGTACAGAGGCAGGACCTAAAGGGCTTCCTGTGGCTCGACGCTAAATACCTCAATCCCTTCTTTACTCGCAGACTCACGCAGGAGGTGATACGACTCACACACGTCTTGTCCCGCATTCATGTATTTATTTATTTATTTATTTAAATTTAATAGCCTCGGGCAGGAAAAAAAAACAAGTGAATTAATTTATCATCATCCTCGGCAGCGGTGCGGACAGAAACGCCTCCTGTGACTAATTTGTATCCAACTTATTATAAAAATAAAAAATATAAAAAATATATTAATACAGGAAGGAAGCTAATAAGGAGGGGGAAAAAAAATCTAGACTTTGACCTTTCTGTGACCTTGACTCCGTTTTGATCGATTCCTAAACTAGCCAGTTAATCACGGATCATAACCCGGTCTCTTTTTCACTTTGAGTAAAGAGTGCCAGAAAAGGGGCGGGGCTTCAGAGCGGTGTGACTTAAGACCCGAGAGTTCAGAACATCTAGGCGAGTGTCAGTCATTACAGATTCATACGTACAGTTGCTCATCGTTTTATTAGGGGAAAGAAAACTCAATCCACTGACAAAGCCATGTCCACTTAATTAGGAACACCCGTACACCAGCTCATTCATGCAGGTATGTAGACGTCACACCTCTCTGAAGCAAACAACATCGACCGAACTGTTCGAGCTGCCAGAAAATCATTAGGATTAAATGAGCAGGTGTTTCTAATAAAGTGGACGGTGAGTGCATGTCATAAACATTCGCTTATTACTTTTGTACTTTTTTAAGTAGCAGATTGTTTTGAAGCCTAAATTGCAAACACTTTGTGTGGGGGAAAAAAAAAAAAAAAAAATCTTGACGTGTTTTTAATTGTGTGTGTGTGTGTGTGTGTGTGTGTGTGTGTGTGTGTGTGTGTGTGTGTGTCAGGATCTGCTGCACGGGCGAATCCAGATGAAGACTCTGACCAATAAGTGGTACGAGGAGGTGCGACAGGGTCCCTCTGGGTCTGAGGACGATGAAACTGAACTGCTCTGAAACACACACACGCACACACACACACACACACATGCACATACACACGCACATACACACGTCTCTCACATCTAATGAATACGGTACACGGGCTGTACCAAGTGCCAAAAACCCACATTCATGAAGAAGGGAAGGAGATCAAATAGGAAGAAACACTGATGTTAATGTAACGCTGTAAAAAAAATAAAAATAATAATAATAAAAAAAAAATATATA
>QMIH01001167.1:110961-126278 GCA_003987875.1 Clarias batrachus | reverse complement strand
ACAGAGAGAGACAGAGACACAGAGAGAGACAGAGAGAGACAGAGAGAGACAGAGACACAGAGAGACACAGAGAGAGACAGAGAGAGACAGAGAGAGACAGAGAGAGACAGAGACACAGAGAGAGACAGAGACACAGAGAGAGACAGAGACACAGAGAGAGACAGAGAGAGACCTGATGTAGACATTGTCAATGAATCACGGATTAAAGAGCAGTTTGTTTGTGTTTGTGTTTGTGCATCAGTTACAGACGCTACACGCTGGAAAGCACAACCTGTTTTTTTTTTTCATTGCTTTTACGCCACATTTCTTCTTTATTTAAGGACAAACAGCAGATGTTTGCTGTGAAATTAATTATTGAATTAAATGCCGATTTTGAATCAGACTTTTTACTTTCATCATTATGTTGCAAATGCAACCTCAGTGCAGTCACGGGCCTACACGAAGGGCGTGGCTTTAATCGACTGATGATGTCATTTATCATGATGAGTCGAACAATAAGGAAACTCAGATGTGGGGTTTCAACAATTAAACAGCGTATGGAATTAATTTGTGTGTTTATAATTAAGCCTGATTACATTTTTAGAGACAACATGTGGTCTGCGCAAACTCTTTAAAAATATTGATCTTATATAGGGAGATATTTTTACTTCATTCCAGATAATTTGCTCAAAAAGGCTAATTTTCCTCTAATATCCAGTACTAAGCTCTGACGAATCTCTCTTCTACATTCTACATTTACACAGCAGCTGCAATCGCAACCGATTCGCTTTTGTTCCTTTTGGTGAACAACAACAACAAAAACACAGAGTTTGATGCTGTTAATGAGACGGTGGGATGAGGAGTCACCTGTGAGAGAAAGCAGAGGAAATAGCGAAGGGGAAGAGCGAGACGGTCATGCCCAGGTCACTGATGGACAGATTGACGATGAAAAACTCGGCCGGTTTGAGAGACGCCTTCTTCTGGTAGGCCACCAAGAGCAAGACCGTGTTCCCCGTCAGGGAGAAGAAACCTGGAGCAGGATGGAGGGACGGAGAAGAAGCAGAATAAGAAGGAAAGAAAGTTTTTTAAAAAAGGCAAGAAAAGAAGGGAATGAGAGAATGGATAGAAGCGAGGAAAGAAAGAAAGAAAAAAGAAAGTAAGAAAAAAGAAGGAAAGATGGAAGAACCATAGAAATGCCAGTGGATAATTAATTTATTAAAATGCCATTTATTAATTAAAAATGAATGTGTATAATAAAAACATGTTTGTGTGTGTGTGTGTGTGTGTGTGTGTGTGTGTGTGTGTGTGTCACCAAAGATGCTGTAGATCATCCCCAGAAGAAAGTCTTGCTCTTTAGATATGGTGGAAATAAAGGAATTCTCAGAAGCATTTCCCATCTACAGAGAGAGAGAGAGAGAAAATGTTGCAGTTATCAATTATCTTATTTTTTTATATTCAATTTAAGATGATGTCATGTTCACTCTGTAGCTGTAATATTTCCTCGAGGCTGAGCTGGACTTATTCTGATCCTGGAGATCAGACTTGGTTTAGCTGAAGAGATCACAGAGCTCCAACTTTAACCCCTTTTCCTGAGATCCTGCGTTTTCCCACCAGCACAGCGTCTGATTCCTGAGTGAGTGGAGACGCGCGTCTTATCTGTAGCATTTATTAAACTCAGCATGTACACACTACATGAACAAAATCCTGAGAGTAACACATGAGTTTAAGTTAATAAGTCTACTCTCTTAATAAGATGTACAGAACTGTGAAAAACTAATTGCCCCTCCCGTGCCTCTGTTTTGTTGTTTGTTTGTTTTTTTACATATTTGTCACACTTAAACAACTGAGTTCGAACAAATTTTAATACACAATGTTAAACCGAGTACATACAATTTTTTTTTTTTTTTTAAATGATTTAATTTTTTATGGGAAGGAAGCTGTCCAAACTTGCCTGGTCCTATGTGAAAAAGTAATTACCCCCTAGTAATTGCAATCAAGCTTTAGCGATAACTGGCAGTGAGTCTTTCACATCGCTGTGGAGGAATTTTGGCCCGCTATTCTTTGCAGAATTCTTTTAATTCGAATTAAGAGCAAGTAATAAATCAATTCAATCCAATGCAATTTTATTTTTTTTATACATTGTCACAAAGCAGTTTCACAGAATTAAAAGTTTGTGGAAATATTTTTTTTTAAATGGAGCATAGACTATAATTTTTCAGGTGGCCCTGATGAGAAGGTGGAGGGCGACGGTGGCAAGAAAACTCCCTGATTACACGTAACCACAAAGAGCGACAGGTTTGTAAGACATTATGCTGAACGAGGCAACTATAACATTCAAATTGTGAAACGAAAACGTACAAAAGAACATCAATCTAGTTTCCGATTATATAAATCAGATGTTAGCACTAAAATGTGTTTCTTTAAAAACAATTCAGTTAAACATACCATAAGGAAAAAAATGTTATATTACAAAACCGAACCAATCTTATGGTTTTATACTTTTATGAAATTATCACTTCTTGCGCTTATATGTTTAAGGTGAATCAATCGCTCTCCTTTGTCTTTGCCTCGGCCATCACCCTGATTAAAATTCTCACCAGTTAACTCAGGCAAGGCAAATGTACTGTAGGTTACTTTTATTTTAGGTTACTGCAGTTTGGTGGTGGAAGCTAAAAGCAAGATGAAGATGGGTTGCAATAATTAAAGCTGAACAGGTAACGCCCTGGATTACTGATCAGAAAGTTGTAGGTTTCGACCCCCAACATCGAGCTGCCGCTACACGTTTTCTTCACACTTGGGTGCACTTGTGTATTTTCACTCTCCGCTGCAGCAGGTGGCAGTATACACCCTGTTGGACACACTCACCCAGAGTGACTTACGAAAGTGCTTTGAAGTTTCTATCACTACACAAATCCTTACAGTGTGTTACTAGATTAATATCTGTAAGTATCATCAGTCAAATACTGTTGGAATTTATTTATTTATTTATTTATTTTTAGATTGACCCAACCTAACCCATTAAACAGAAAGGATAAGAGAATGAAGCCAGTCTCTGTGCCACGCTTATTATTATTCTTATTGATCATTTTAGAATTGGCCCTGTTGCATTTCTTCCTGTTGCGTGCGGCATGCACATGGAGATTTCGGAGAAGACGGATGGATATGATGACGTCATGTTCTTGTCTTGTGGTCTAACTCATCAAAATGAATCAGACTTTGATGTCGTGTTGTCTAAAATTTTTCAGGATCCCTTTAGACCTTTAATCTTGTCTGTTCCAGGGATGCTGTGTCATGGCCGACCCTACTTTCTAACACGCCTGGATATTATATAATAAGAATTTCAAATCTACTCTAATGAGTTACTGTAATTTATATTATTATGTGTGCAAACAACCTTGGCTTTGAATACTAACTACTCAGGTTTAGTTAGTTTTATATATATAAAAAAATAAAATGTAAAAAAAAGTTTGTGCATGTATACAACACAATGTAAATTACAAAATTAACTAAGATTCAAAACTTTAGAAAATAAATTTAACTAAACAACAACAACAACAACAACAACAAATCCAGAATATGCAGAACTCACACAAGCTTTTCACTAAAGGTGACTTAAAAGTTTTATAAAATGCAAACTAACAGGGAACAAATGTAGTGTTGGCACTGAATAACAGTCTAGAACTGTACGCAGGATGTGACTTGAAATATTTGCATCATACTGTAAGTTTTAGATGAAGGGAGGAATATGTTTTCCTGAAATAGAAATTTGTCCATTTTCATTGCTCCTTCTGTGGTTTTGAAGGTAAATCAGACTGAAATAAGACACTGAATACATGATTCATTTAAACGTGATTTTACTGAATGTGACTCGGTAACATTTCAAGATAATTTCAACACAAAATTCATATTTATTGTTCATAAATATTTCTTATGATTGTAAAGTAAATGATAAAAACAAGAGAGACGATGAGTTTATCTGATGATCCCTGAGTTACAGGAACCCTACGTACTGTATGTTCTTACTTTACATTAGGACGAGGTCTTTAGTTAACCCAGACTGAAGGTAGAAAATCTTAAATGATAATGAACAACATGGACGCTGGTGTGAATCGGGAGAATTTCTCCACTCCTGCTTCTAAAGGCAGGAAAGTTAAAAGAGTAGGTGATAAAGTATTTTTTAAATAATTATTTTAGCAGCACACCATAAACACACCACAGGCTACAATAATACATCAAACACTTACTGAAATCACACATTACATCAAAGTAAATCATCTGAAACAGATCAGTGAGAACTTCACAGAACTTCACAGTGAGTGTTGTACATGCTGCACATCACATGACCAATACTGATAAATATTTCATAAACATGGCTATACTTTAGAAGTAAGAGTGATTATATAATAATGAGTTAGAGTTGTGGTTAGTAGGTAAAGTTAGCGAGAGTAGTTTATTAAGTTAAGTTAGAAGTTTTAAACTGGGTTTAAAACAAAGTTAAGGACAGATTCCTTTGTCCACTTACCTCCAGGTCTGTGTAAGCTGCTGCTGCTGTAACACAATCATTTCCCTCATGGGATCAATAAAGTATCCATCCATCCATCTACCCATCCATTCATCTAGAAATTAAATGCAATAAACTGAGGTTAGAAGTTCAAATTTAGGTAAGAAATTAGAAATATTTAAAGTTATGGTCTGAAGCTGAAGTTATAGTAGTAGTTCAATTAATAATTAGACTTAGTTAGTGTAGACCTAGTATTAGAAGTTAAAAAGTTGTGTTGTGATTACAAGTTGAAGTCACAGTCAGAGTAGTAGAGGTGGAATATGAGGGGGTAACTAAGGATGATTCCAATGAGCCTTGAGCTACGGGGGGGATTTCCATTACATTAACACCAAATAACGCCAAACACATTAAACACTGATTATCAGTTATAACCCAGTAAACTGATGACAGGATTAGGGACACCCAAGGCACACCCATGACCACAGGGATCAAAAGGCCAGCCCACCCAGACCAATCCCACAGAAAGGCTAACGCAGCACAACTTGCCATAATAGAAAGACACCAGAACTCCCAGTGTACCAGTGTCTACCAAAGAACCCAAGGCTCCCAAAAAGGGCCTTTAAACTCCCACATCTCAATCCGAACAAGCCCCACGGGATGCACCGGGCAAACAAGTCTGATCCATGAAGGTCCCACCCCACAACCCACAGCACTCAAAGAATCCTCTGCCAACATCCTGGTGCCAAACACAACAACATCGGCCCCTAGAGGTCCTGCTGAGTCAAACCCCACCCTGGAGCCACAAGGAGAACCTACACAATACCGGGCCTCATGTTAATGTGTTGTAATGTTATGGCTATTTGGTGTGTAATATACAGTATACATACAGATGAAAATACAGTAAAAGTATATACAGTAAGTATAAAATGAAAAAATACTCAAAGCCACAGATTTTCAGAGTCATTGCATATTTTTCAGTTTAAAAAAAAAAAAAAAAGTCCCTCTCCTGCTTTGATCTGCTGTATCTTTGAGGTTATTTTTGTCTATTTGCATTCATGAATAAAACATTTCCCCTTGCAAAGTTAAAAGATTCCACATAAAAGCCTTATCGTTATTTATGTCACGTTTATCATAGAGCATATCTTTAAATTCAGTTTTGTCCCCAGAAAAGTATTACATTTTTCACATCCAACCGAAATACATTCAGCATCGCATCGACAAAGACAAGAGGAAGAATCAACATCCATCAACTGGTTCATATCAAATGAATACAAGATATATCCTTGACTTTGTTGTTATTAGTTCAAACATTTCCACATAGTTGTTTAATAAGTATGTTCATGAAACGTAATATTACTAACAAAAAAAAAAAAACAACAACTAAAAAAAACATTGAATTTCAGTAAAGGTTCAGTTTTTCCCTCATTTAATGTTACTATTGCATGTTATTGCCCCAAAGCATGGACAAAATGTTCAAAAGTGATCAATAGCGTATTGTACACCATGATAAAAAACCATGGCCAATTTTTTAAAATCCATGTTTTAATAAGGCATGCAGTAACCATACCATGACCCAGTCACATGACCTCATTTTCAGTCTCATGCTTGTTGTGTACAGTAGCATCACTGAGAGCATAATGGAAGAACTGAAGCCTGAGGCGCACTGAGGAGAACGAAGAACAGAGAGCTATTCTGCTTCGGACTTTATCAGAATACCAGATATATCAGATATATTTATATAACATCTTGCAGATTTCGCTGGAAATTTTGCTGAAACCTTGCAATCACCCCTGGGTCATGACATTACCTTGAACGCAGCTTCAGCCAGACTCTACACTGGAAAAAATGCATGCTGTCGACCCTCACCTGCTCACTACAAGGTAACATGAAATCTTCACGTGACTGTTTCATCTCATGTGTCATGTGACGCATTAATCCAGTTTGAAAATCTCTCCTGGTCACGGTCATACACTACTGCCTAGGCGCTGTTTAATCAAATCAAAACTATTGATAGATCCAAGTGCACCCTTGGGTACCATTTTCTCAACTTCTTATGGATTGTCTGACTTGTACAGGAGTCCATGATCAACAGTATGCCATGGAGTCCCACAAGGTTCAGTACTGAGTCCACTTTTTTTTTTGATCTACCTCCTTTTTTTGACCTCTTCTCAATAAAATCATTCACCTTTAATATATTTATTAATTTTTATGCTGATATGAACCATGTGTCTACTAAACCCACCTTCTTATTCTTCCCCTTAGTAGCCTTGTTGTAATGTGACATTAACACAGAGATGACAGATAACTTTTTTCAAAATTAACAGCAGCAAAAATTAGGTACTGCTTGTGGGCTCTGAGTCAACTCTTCATAAAATTATAATTTTTTGCTAAAAGGAACCTTCCCCATTGGTGGATCCAACAGATACAGTTCTATACATGTCAAAAGCGTTGTTTTTCTCTCACATTAATAAATGTCTCAAAAATAACTTTTTCTGTTTTATTTCCAGAAATCTCGCCCTAACATAGCACAGTATCAAAGGTCTTGACAAGGTCTTGCTTTGGTCACATCTCACATTGACTACTGTAATGCTATCCTGGATATATTATTATTATTATTATTATGTTTATTATTATTATTTAAATCCAGTTATGAGCATGTCATCTAATCAACGTTATTAAAGATGTTAATACTGTGTGTGTGTGTGTGTGTGTGTGTGTGTGTGTGTGTGAGCCTGAATGATTCAACCTGCAGACAAGGAGACCCAGACACCATTAATGCTGACATTGTTTGAAAACATCACAAGAGCAGACGAGGGTCACGGTCATACTGGTGCTGAATGTACCCGACACAGCGAGGGCTGAAATTAAATTAGCTTTTCAAGAACAAACAGAAAGCAAGCAATGAGATCAAAGCAGGAAAAAAAAACTTAAGGGGCGGAGCTATGGGGCCTTTTCAGTTTACTTAAACTGTGTGTTAATAAGACAAAAAAATAAACACACCATGTAAATGTAAATGTAAATAAGTGTAAACTCATTTGTCCTGAGGATTTGGGAAAACTGAAAGTTTGACCTCTGACTGTTACAGAGTGCTGACACTGGAGACTCTTTCAATTGCACAAGTCCACATTTTTAATCTGTTTCCATGGAGTCTCAGTGAATGCGATGTTACTATAGAAACAATAACCATTATTAAAAAATAGCTCAACAATAACTGAATAACTGAACCAACCAGTGTTAAAAGAGGTTCCTACTGTAGCATATGCTCTGACCTCTAGTTCAGGTAACGATCTGTTTATTTGCATCTCTAATCACCGACCTTTTTTTGTTTAATGAGTTTACATGCCAGTTTATATTTTTTGAAGGAGTCTCCAGTGTGAGTGCTTTCTAACATTCGGTGTTAAAGATACAAGTTTAGGTTTTCAAACAGAGGACTTCTCTGTGTATAATATTCACTGTCACTGATGGTCTTGGCTCAGATTCATGACCTGCACTGGCAGAGAGAACTTTAATCCAAATGCACATCTTTAATCACACACTGGACGACCTTCACCACTATAAATACCAACCTGAATCAGCCGAGAGAAATTTCTAGAATCTGATAAATCTCAGTACAATGGAACCTCGGATTGCGAGTAACGAGTGTTCCGCAAACCGAGCAAAGATTTTTAATACATTTTTAATCGGAAACCGAGCAAGTATTAGTTTACGAGCACCGAGTATCATGTATCACGCATGCGACTCTTATTTTGACACCGAGCNGGTTTCGCATACACACAGAAACTCTGCTCGTCTATTATGCGTGTGTGTGCGTAATTTGACACCGACACACACGCACAGGTGCTCTTTCGCCTTTTCACCCCTCTCCGGCTTCACAAACACTCAAACTCTGCTCTGTCGCGATTCTTTTCAAAGGTAAGGTGCTGGTTCATTTGTTTTTTTGTTTTTTTACTTTACAGCAATGATTCCCTTAGTATGCGCTCACGCCAGGTTAGAGAGATTTTTTTTTCCCCTGTTAAAACGGTGTTTCCGTTGTGTGTGTGTGTGTGTGTGTGTGTGTGTGTGTGTATTAATTATTTTTCTGTATTTATTTTTGGGGGCTGTGGAACAAATAATTTGAGTTTTCATTATTTCTTATGGGAAATGATGATTTGGTTTACGAGTGTTTTGGAACACGATCCCACTTCTGGAACAAATTATGCTCATAATCCAAGGTTCCACTGTATATTAAACTGTAGCTTTAATATATCTTCAGGCAGGAATCTATTACTTTGTAGCTTCAATACATTACTGCTGTAGCTTTACTGTAGTATCTCATGACCTAAATGTGTTACTTTGTAGCTTTAGTATATGAGTTTATATTGGCTTCAATTTGTTATCCAGTAGCTTCACTGTATTTTAGTTGGTGACCTCAATGCATTATTTTGTAGCTTGAATCCATTGTGACATGGTGGCTTCAATTTGTTATCTTGTGGCCTCGGTATTGTATTATCTTGATTTGAAGAAG
Source organism: Clarias batrachus (assembly GCA_003987875.1). Taxonomy (NCBI): domain Eukaryota; kingdom Metazoa; phylum Chordata; class Actinopteri; order Siluriformes; family Clariidae; genus Clarias; species Clarias batrachus. The sequence continues at coordinate 117,294 of QMIH01001167.1, read as the reverse complement.
AAGGAAACAAAGGCTTTGAAGCAAAACACACACACACACTATTTAACGATCTTGAGGAGGGTTGTATGTCTGTGTCAGATGTAAGAGCATATCAGTGTTCAACAACCTCATGAATAATTCATGAACACATTGCTGGCATTCTCTCGTTCATCAGAGAGTGATATAAATCTAAAAGTGGAGCATTAGTCAGGTTTTACTCCTCGCATTTAAACTCTTGCTTCATCCACTAAGGACACTTCATTTGGCATCTTTGAGAAAATGTAAAGAGCAGATTTGATTACTGCCACCTGTTTTTACTCATCTAGATGATATGATGCTAATCTACTTCCAAACCAAATATGTCTGAAATGATTTGTTGATGTTTCACAGTGAGATAATATACATATATATTATGATTTATATGTAAGTATGTCAAACAAAATGTGTTAATGGGCTTTGCAGAAGATTAAAATCTTTAACAGATAAAAAAAAAAAAATCATTTCGCATGTTGATCTCAATGCAGATGCAATTTGGGACGTTTTTAGAAAGAAAGAAAAGCACTAAGTCATAACATGGATTTTCAAATAGATTATTTTTGCATCTGTAATGTAATTTGAGTGTGTGTGTGTGTGTATAGTACAATATACTCTATATTGCAGCTGTTTTAGTCTCAATCCTGCACGTTTTCATCACAATGTGTGAGTGGAAATGCTCTCACTTTCAAAATGAAACTTCACCAGGAGCTTACGTGATCTCATTCATGATTATCTTTATTTTTTCATTTTCCTGATCGCTTCTCTGACCTTACAGGTGCATCACCATCCTTTCAGGGTTAACCCGGTCATTTCACCTTTATCTCTTTAGTTGTTGTCTTTGCTTGAGCTTGACACAGGACAATCATTTTAATCTTGTGATACTGCAACTATTTATTTATTTATTTATTTATTTATTTTTGCCCAGTCGGCAGACATTATAAATAAGAGACACACGCTGTATTTAAACAACCCTTCAACTGATGTTACATTAGATGTATTAAAGTTTATTTTGAATGTGTGAGTTCAGAAGTTACGTCAGTATACAGCGTATGTGAACAGTAGAATGTGTTCATGGGATAATGTGAAGGAAATTAATGGCATTCAGGTTACACAGCTGGCAAAGGTCCACAATCAGGTTATTAAACTCATGTGTGTAGAGCTACAGTATGCACACGATGGCAAAATCTTGAAGCTTGTACAGTAAGTCCCCAAGATACGAGCGAGTTCTGTTCTGAGAGCTCGTTCGTAAGTCCAGTTTGTTCATAAGTCCAACAAACATTGTTTAGGTGCTTTACTACTAACACAATTGGCTACACACAGTATATTACAGTACAGTGTTGTTTAGAACCGTGCAGATGGTTCAACAAGTCATGTTTTTTTTTTTAATTGCAATGTCTGCCATCTTTTCACTTCGCTCCATTCTCTCAATTATTATCACTTTTGTCTCTATTGTTATTGCTCAACAGTATCAGGTTCATCACCGCTGCTTTTACATTTGCTTCCAGGCATACTGGGATGTGCGCTGCATGCACGTGATCTAACGTCCATGAGCGCATATTCATATCTTTGAAAGTTCGTAACTCGAATGTTCGCATGTAGGGGACTTACTGGACAACAAGAAAGACTGTTCTGCAAAACTCTACACACAATTTCCTTGTTTCCTATACAAGATTTAGCATTATTTTATATTCTGTCACTACTTTGTATTATTATGCCTTGTTTGTTAACAAATCCCAAACTCTAGTCACCACTTGGTCTCACTCACAACACTCCTGCTCAAACTTAATTGTAGCTAATTGAAGCCAAACCTTTTAATGATCTTTTAGAGCATAAAGGAGACCTCAGGTGACAGGTCTACTTTATTAAAATAACAGCACACTAGCTTTTTTATTTAAAATACAATTACAGACTATTTTAGGTGGCCTTGAAAAGAGAAGAAAATTGAAAGTGAAGTAATAATCTTTAAAAAAAAAAATTATTAATCATGTTATAGGCTGAATCATGTAGACATTTTTGTGCTGCTTGTGTGTTTATTTAATTTTATTGGGCTAAAAAAATTAAATCAAGGCACAATAATACATGAGATCACCTGAGATCTGAATTATTTTAATTGAAAAGTCACTTTAGAGAAGATGGAAAAATGTTAAATGTTGTTATACTTTGTAAAATCCAACTACTAGCAAGCAGCGTGGCAACATTAAACAAGGACTCGAAATGTATTATATAGAGAAATAAAATTAGTTTTATTCTCATATGGGTGTTGTGTTATCCTGCACAATCAAGTATAAACCTACTGTATATAAATCCTGGCTCGACTTAAAGACCTTGACACCGAGCGTTTGGAAGCTCAAAGCAAACCTCCAGGTCATTCACTTCTCCACTGCAACCCTGCTTCGTCTGTTTTTTTTAAAAAATTTAAATCTTAAGCCTTATCCTGTCGCACGAGTCCACTTTTCAAACCCAGTGAACAACAAATGTCTCCTCCAATTCAATACTTGATATTTTTATTGCTACTTGTTTGTTCTCAGGGCCTGTGAGGTACGGGGGAGTACGGTGGATACTAATGAACATGCACAACACACACCGAGAACCTTAAACCTCATAACATGAAATATGTTCTCAAGGAACAAATCAACATACACAGACTAACAGGTACCACATAATGAAAGACAAAACGCTAAACCATGCGTGCTGTGTGACTTAAATACTAGCGCTCGTTAAAGCCTGAATCAGGTGCTAACAGACATGTGATGTGGTGAATATCAGGATCTGGTGAGGTGCAGTGACTGATGGGTAATGTAGTTCAGCATCCATCCTACTAATAACACAGGGTCTACACTGCAAAAAAGCAAGTCAAGTGAAATGTATTTATAGCACTCAACCGACGTTAGCCAACGTGCTGTATAATGATAAAACAAATGAAAACAACCAGAATTAAATGAAAGCAGCTAAAATTAAACTCTACAGTTAGTGACAGTTAATACAAAACAGAATTTAAATGAAACATTATATAATTTAATTAAAATAAGCAATCAATAGAAGTAGCTAAAAAGTTTAATTAAAAAGTGAAATATAATCAAGATACTAATAAAATAATGTACATCTCTTAATATACGATCACAACAAACTATATACAACATTATAAACCTATTTTAAAACAGATTTAATTAATTGTTTGGGTATACGTTTCATATTGAATTGGAAAATCATTCTTCTTTTTTTTTTTTTTGCACGTATGCGCCAAAATCGAGAAATAGACTTAATCTATATAATTAAAGGAAAGATTTTGTCTGTACATCGGGTCAGTACTCACTCTTTCAATGATCTTTGTTTCATACGTTGGACGACCAGAAATCAGTCTCAGAACAATTTAATTACTGATCTCCTGCAGCACTTAGATCTCAGTCTGAAGTTTAATCTGCAGCATCAGTGAATCTAAATGTGGAGTAAAAGTGATGTTATGAACAGTTCTGTGTGGGATTTAATCATCTACTGTAAAATAATCTACTAATGCGCTACTGTCTCAATGTAAACAAACACCTGCAGCAATAGATATTAATGAGAAAAGATAAAGTGAATATTTTGACTGGGATTAGTTCATATTTTCACTTTGGCTGAAATAACAGCGCTGAAGTGGTAGAAGTGAATTTTCACACGCTGGAGTGGTTTTAAGACGAAACTTCATCTTTATCTGATCGACTTTTTCCATTTCTCATCTGTGATTCTCTCTCCGATTACCGAACAGGGAGTGTATTTGTCTGAGCACCAAAGAAGTACAACTTAGTGTAAACAAGGCGTCAGATACTCGACCTTACAGAATGTGATTTCTGTCTATTAATAAGTGAGACAGAGAGTTCTGCTGTACCACTTGTATTTGACTAGATGTACAATATTATCAGTTAGCAGGAACATATCACTGTTTGCAGTGTTAACAAATGTGTGATATGGTTCCTAGACACTAAAAAATGCTGGGTTGTTTTTACTACCCAAACGCTGGGTTGCCTSTGTTGGGTMATWTWYCTGGGTTATTTACAGGGAGTTGGGTACTTTTTGTTTAACCCAAGCTTGCTGGGTTGGAGTTGGGTTAGCTAGTGACAGCTAACTTCACAGACAAGACCGCCCCTCCCCCAAAGTTCACCGGTGTATTCAGTGGCTCTGTCAATTTTGTCTCCTTTTTTTTGGAGCTGCTTTCCTCGCGCATTTAAGAGGAAATGTAAACGTTAAATACAAGGTTTTTATACACACTTTTACTCACTTAGGTCACTTATGACTGAGTCTGTTCACTGTATGTATCATACATTGTATCATATCCTATGTTTCATATCATTCATTGTCTCAAGCACTGAGATTAATAAAGTTCTAATGTTAATGTGGCTGCTAACGCTAGAAACCTAGCATCATGCTGGCACTACAGTTAACAGTTTAGCTGTCATTCATCACTTCACCATCTTCATACACCCTGCAAGCATTCTGCAAAGAAAGCTAAAAAGATCAGACATTTTTGCAGTTTCTTTCATACACAGGTGGRRYTCTTTGRTTTGGCTAGCTAGCAGCCATTGTCAGATAAACTAGCATGCTATAGCACAGGCCAGGCTGAAAGTTTGAGTGTAACGTTAACACAGTAACAGTAATACATGTTACATACAGTGAACAAATTTAGTCACAGGTGTGTGAAAGTGTATATACAGACCTTGTATTTAACGTTTACATTTCCTCTTAAATGCGTGAGGAGGAAGACCAAAACAGAAATGAAGCTGACACAGCCACTGAATACACCGGTGAACATCGAGGGAGGGGCGGTCTTGTCTGTGATGTTAGCTGTCACTAGCTAACCCAGGGGTGGGCAAACTTTTTGATTCGTGGGCCACATTGAGCTCTAACATTTGACAAAGGGGCCGGAACAGGAGCCAATAGATGGCATGCTTTGGTCAAAGGGTCAAAGGGTAAAGTGCAAAGGTGGAGTAATAGGCCTACGCTTCACCTCAACAAAGCCAATATATCTAGAGTGAGGAAACATCAGAATTACAGGGGAAATAAAAACATTAACAAGGTTAATTTATTAAATTTTTTCAAGTTTGACGGGCCGAATCAAAACGTTTAACGGGCCGCATGTGGCCCCCGGGCCGTAGTTTGCCCATGCCTGAGCTAACCCAACTCCAACCCAGTAAGCTGGGTTAAACAAAAAGTACCCAATTCCCTGTAAATAACCCAGAAAAATGACTCAACAGAGGCAACCCAGCGTTTGGGTAGTAAAAACAACCCAGCATTTTTTAGTGTGTAATCTTACAAATATGCCTACTAGGCATTAGTGCTTCTCAGTAATAGTATCATAATGATGCCGCTGTTGAACTTATTTTGTGCTTTTGAAAAATAAATATTTTTTCGTAATTTGTACATTTAATTGGATGTTGTTTATTGCATATACTGTATCTATGGTTTGCAAAAAAAAAGAGTTTTTTTTGTAATAGACCAGTATATCAAAGTAATTTAACTGTTTAAACTGTTTTACCCATAGACATGTAAAACATACAAATAATAATAACCTATTTGTGAGGTAGAATTAACCCAGGATTATAGTTAATTCATTCCAGTTAGAATGGGTGGAGTAGAATAGTTCTGGGTAGAACATTTGACCAATTTATGTGATAGAATTAATTCAGCAATATAGTTAGCCATGACCTTGCATTTTAATTGAATATTTTACCCATTTTTCTGGGTTAAATTAACCCGGCATGTACAGTAGTTGGTCCAACATTTAGCCAGCAGCTGGTTTAAAAACAACCCAAACTAGGTTGTTTTTAACCCAGTATTTTTTAGGGCGTGATGGTTGATGTAAGTTTACAGAAAAATATGACAAACTATTGAAATCTTTTGTGTGTTTGTTGTTGTTGTTGAACTACACAGTTGTTAGTTTGGTCCGGACAGAATTAAAGGCAGGTACAGTATGCATTGCTTGTTTGTTTTGAATACATTTTTAAGGAAATGCAAAAAGGAGGATAAAAATCAAATCAGAAAGCTCCATTAGATATTTCTCAGACTGTAAAGAGGAGTATAAAGAGAATAATGTTTAAAATTTAGCAAAAACCCGTGAAAACCACAGGATTTTAGCTGCTGACTGATAAACAAGAGGATTCACTGTTTCAGTCTGTTTGCTAATCTCACTAGCATTTAGGACTATCCTGACTATGCTGTCACACACACACACACACACACACACACACACACACACACACACACACACATTACTAAGCTTAATATGTTCTGATAATTAAAAGTGCGCCACAGGCTTCATTCCAGAGCTGTAATTTATGGTCTAGA
>QMIH01001167.1:91409-108203 GCA_003987875.1 Clarias batrachus | reverse complement strand
ACACACACACACACACACACACACACACACAAATACACAGCGCCTGCGCGCACAAACGGAAACACTTATCTGTTGGGATTTATTTTTACTTTTTTTAAAGGTAAAGTGCAGGTTAATTTGTTTTATTTTTACTTTATATATTTTATTAATTATTTTTCTGTATTAATTTTTTTGGGCTGTGGAATGAATTATTTGAGATTTCATTATTTCTTATGGGAAGATTTGATTTGGTTTATGAGTGTTTTGGAATACGAGCCCGCTTCAGGAACGAATTATACTCGCAATCCAAGGCTCCACTGTAGTATGTAAAGGAAATCAGGACACATGATAACTTAAAATAAATTACGCATAATTCATTTGTAAAAGTGACTTTTATAGTCTCTAGTCTATCGTACCTATAATAAAACTGTAAAGTGCGCGAGTCTGTACAGTCAAGGGATTTGCAAAAAAATTTTTGGTGGGACGTAAGATGAGTATTAGAACACATCAAGAAGGTTTTGTCAGTCTGTCTCTTAACTACTGAAGGAATTTTAATGGCATTTAAATATTTAATTTAAATTAAAACAGCTCTCATTTTCAGCAGTAAACTGTGATATATAATATATAATTGAAATACATTTTGATAAGACACATATATTCTGCTTACCTTATGAGTTTATAAACCTAATAAACTGTAATAGGCCTAATAGTTTAGTAACACTGTCTAAGAAGAAAGCATTTTAAACCACTATCATCATCATCATCATCATCATCATCATGAGTGAGTGAGCATTGGACTGTAAAAAAATCTTTGAAATTAAAATCTCAGATCAAAAACATCAGTCTGCTAAAATTACACACAGAATGGTCCTTTATTCTCTCTTCACACATCCTTTACATCCTCTCTTTTCATTTTAGCAATTTAAATGAACTTTGTGAACAGATGAGCGTTAACCCTGCTGCCTCTGTTAATTAAAACCACCTTTGATGTTCCCAAGTCAGACGAATAAAATGGCAAATGTGTCATGTGACACTTTCTTTCTCTGAAAAAAAAGCATGTTTTAATTAAACATTATAGATTATTTATTTATTGTAAGCAGTTTCAGTGACTGGATGAAATTAATTCACTTAATGTTTTATCAGACAGAAAGATTTTATTTAGTGATAGTGTCAGTGAAAAGGAGACAAACATGCAACATGATCTGTCACATGCTGTGTTTCCTCTGGATTTAGTGGTTTTAGATGCGCACATGCACTTACACACACACACACACACACACACACACACACACACACACACACACACACACACACAAATGGTCACACGGTTCAATTTCTGTCCTGTAACATCGTGTTCCAGTTTCTTAACTGCAAATCACCAACAATAAAAATCATTGGTGGTGTGGCGACATCAAAGATATTCCATGACATCATGTCAAGAGAAAGGAATTTAAGAGAGATAGAGAAGAGTACAAGAAAATGCATGAAAGAGAAGTGGAAAGGAAAAAGAAATAAACATTTAAAATGAAAAAAAAAAAGAAAGAAACAAAGGGGACACAAAAGGTAGCTAGAGGGAAATGGAAATCCTAGAATAAAGTGAGAGAGAGACAAAGCGTGAGAGAGGAAAGAAAGAAAAATGAAAAAATTGTAAAGGAAAAACACTAGATTCTGGAATATCCACCTGTAAGTCTACGTCACGACGGCTGAAACGTAAAAGGATCAAGTTTTTGAAATGGTCCAGTCCAAAAGTCCAGAACTCGACCCAACTGAAATGCTGTGGCGGGACCTCGAGAGAGCTGTGTAGAAGCCAGGGGCAGAAGCAGACGCTATTTTTTTACTTTGCTGCAGGTGGAAAATAAAAGTTCTGCTTTTTACACGAGGAGGACTCTAATAGACACCGAGTATTTTATTTGAAGGTAAAATTCAACCCTGCAGTGTATTTTTTTCGGAGTTCAAAATGTTTTTGTTGCGTTCAGAAATAATATTTTGTTTTTCTCTGTAGCAGTTCATTGATTTCATAAATGCAACACACTATCGTTTGAGGGGGTATTAACTTTTGAACATGACTATAACAAAGGAAACAAAAGAGATCAAAGTTATCAATAGAGAGTTCATGAGAAATAATTTTGAAAAAGAAAGAAAGAAAGAAATGAACAAAATGAACACTGCTAGCAGCCAATTATTAGCCTCCTCTTATAAAACACATTAACAATGAATAAATTCTCCAGAGTGACATCCTGTCTCAAGTCACATGGCATGTCTCTATTCGTCTGATCCTCACAGCCCTGAGCGATAACGAATCCACACTTACAGTGGAAGAGAGAGCTCTGAGAGAGAGAGAGAGAGAGAGAGAGAGTTAAAGAAGACGCCGCAGGGACGAAACTGAAGACAAGACAACGTTAGGGTTACTCACTAACTTCACCAGAAGTCGGGTGTGTTGATAAGGAACAGGGATTTACCAAAACACAGAGCCGCTTGCTACCAAAAAGAGAGAAAAATGGAGTTCATGGAGCTGACGTTCGGAATAAGTAAATATATAAAATAAAGTAAAGTTTCTCAGGACTGTCCACCACCGCCTCAGTTTATACAACAGTCCCACAAACACCATCAATTATTAACAGGTTATGATTGGTTTCTTGTTATTTAACCAGTTATTTAGCTCCACCCACACATAGCTAGCAGTTAGTGTCATGAACAGGAGGTGAGAGTGGTGTTAAACTCTCAGCGGTTCTCTGTAGGAGCTCCAGGTGAGGAGAATAAACCATGGAGGTGGTGGACAGTCCGGAGAAACTCGCCAGATTTACACTCATTACACTTTAGAATCTCAGCTCCCGTAAGTTTTTTCAAACAGCGTTAAATGGGAATCTAATGCACTACAGTATGTTCGAGTGTACAATCCCCTGTTCCACACACCATGTAGAGCCCTTGATCAGCAGTTCGAGAGGGATGTGAGATTCAGCCTCGCGTAAGACGCTAGTTAGCTTTGTAGCTAACCGCGAAGACATAAATAAAACAACACGATTCAGCTGACGTAGAGTGTGACACATTGTCATGAAGTGAAAAGTTTCCTACATGTAAGTTATATGTCTTATAAATGATGACAGGAAAAAGAAACACCAAGTCGCCGCAGTGTATTACTGATGAGCGACAAGTGGATGATAAACAGTTATGAGCTCAATCGCTGGCAAACACAGTTACGTCTGTGTGATAGTAGGTTACATACGTACTTACACGCTTACATAACGATAACTTTCAGTTCTGCAAAAACAACAACTCTCAAATGTGACCTTTTTTTAACCAAATTTTTTATGTCTTTGAGACAACTGCGAAATCAATCTTCTTAATCCTTTGTTTCGACACTTAGTGGAATCCAGCTCCTCACCACCACAACACACTCTGACCAATCACATCTGAGGACGCGAGCACTGAGAGCTGTTACGTTTATTACAAATCCAATCACGGCGATACGGACGTATTTTAACAAGCCGACGCGTGACGAGACAGACGTCAGAATCTCAGCGTGATGTGCCAAGCTGAATGCACCGCCTCGGGCTAATCTTCTCACAGCGTGCAAATCGATTCGTTAGCATTAGCATCAACGCCGACATCACAGAATGTCTTCTTTAAAGGCCATGAATTGGATGAATGTACACCGGCGACTGTTTAAGCCTCGGGGATTTTCAAGGCGAAGAACACGTGTGATTGACTGAGCTGCTTTAGGAGCCGAATAGAAATAGAACAAACCTGCGCTAGGTTTTTAGGTCTTTCGACTGAACGAGTGAAATGGAACAGAGGTGTCGAAAAAAGGAAGAACTGAAAACGAGGCATGTCAGTAAAAACACACTCTTTAATCTCCGTCTCTCGCTTAACAAGGTTTTTTTCTTCACTTTTCTCCTGCACAAGTAACAGAATTAGCACAGAATTGCAAAAGCACAAAATGCAGATTAGCTAGCATGTATGCTAATTGCTAAAGTCATGCTAATAATTCAATTTAATAGCTTTTCATTTACTTTCGATCTGTGCATCATTTGTGAAACAGAGCTGTATGTCCAACGTCACAATCTTACAATCTGACGGAAATTAGCAACAAAAAGTAAAAAAAAAATCAGATTCATCATCAGATTAATAATTGAATCATTCCATCATGAAATAATAAATTCCCCTGCAGTAGATATGAACATTCACACTAACACACATGGTATAGATTAGCTTATTAGTATGCCAGCTCTCACTGTACTTAGAGTGTGTTTGCATGAACAAATGAATCAAAAGCAACATGTCCGCAGGCTGTGTGTTCTCTCCCCTTCTTGCTTTTTTAATTCGCTCTGAATGCATTAACCTTCTTTTAACACACACTCACCCCCCCATCCCCCCCGCCCCCCCCGGTTCGGTACTCGCTGATTCCACTGGAAATTCCTTCCTGCTGTTGCTCTGAACCTGCACTTTTTAGCCTACATTCTCTGTTGTTTTATATTTTAAGAGACTTGGCTGGCGAATCCATCCATCCATCCATCCATCCATCCATTCACACACACTTTCACTCACCGATCAACACACTCACATATCCATCCACTGACTAATTTAACCATCCATTTACCAACAAATATCATTTAATTTAATCTAATACCTAGATCCTTCATCATTCCATTTACGCATCTATCCATTCACACATATGTACTCACCCATACATCCACTCATCTATTCATCCTATTCACCCGAATTCATCCAAGCAACAAATCCATTCATCATCCAATCCGTCTACCCATCCTTCCACTCGTGCACCAAATCCATCCATCCATTCAGTAATCACTTTTATCAGGCCGTAAATCTTCGGTAAATTCTTATATTTCTCGATCATCCCTCCGTGCCGATCCTGTCATAAATCGTTTTATTAATCAAAACCAGTCCATCTATTGATTCATCCATGCATTTTCTTTTTATTTCAAAACGGAGCCCTAAAATCTCTAATTTCTCAATACACCAAACTGTCTACCAACAAGCACATCAATTCAACTCATCCATCCATCCAGCAATGCAGCTAATTACACCTCAACTCACACCACTGCTTTATCCATCCTATCAGCAATTCACCTATTCAATTAGAGCCATCCATCCATCCATCCATCCATCCATCCATCCATCCATCCATCCATCACACAGATCCATTAATTCACCGATTTATCTACCCATCCTTTCACTCATCTATACTCCATCCATCTATTCAGTCACCAGTTCATCAATCCATGAATTCACTTAATCTGTCATTTATCTATTAGTTTCCCAATTCATTTATTTCCCAAATGAATTTAATTCAATTTATCCGTTTCCACAAATCCAACTGTCAATCAAAACATCCAGCCGCCCTTTCAGTGACCAGTCCGAACATTCACACATCCATCCATCACAAATCGACCCGTCCTGTGATCCATTTACCAACATTCACCAAAAATCATTTCACATCTCCCATTAACTTGTCCATCCGTCTATTTAAACATCCATCCATGGAAGCATTTGCTTATTTTCCCATCATTCAGTTGTGACTTCATTAGCATGCTAGCTGTAAACTGTGTGACAGATTTGTCTTCTCCAGTCGAACTCTTGAGTTAAGCCACGGTTAACACACACACACACACACACACACACACCTTTCCTCAGAACGTCCTGACCTTGCCCTCATTCAGTTCTTTCTAAAGCTTTTTCTCAGCACCGTAACTCAAAATAACGAGCTGTGAGGTTTAGAGGACAAACGCTGAGAGTCAGTGGGCAGCAAAGTCGGGGAAAAAGAAAGATATGGAACATTTCACATGTTAAAAAATAAACAGATAGACTGTATAGTGTGAGTATAGTGTGAACGCTGTGTTTTACGGTTCTTAAAGATACTTTGCGCACTTACTGATTAAACATTTAAATGTTTAGTTTTCATAATAAAAGAAATTGATCATAATGATTTTTTAAAAATGTCACCCTGGCATTGAGGTAAATATGTTCTTTCTTTTATAATTGTTTTGGACTTATTTTTTAGAACTACTTTGCATTTAATCGTTAAAGTTTTCAGTGAAAAGCGAATCGAAAAGGCGTCCGTGTCCTCATGCGTGTCCCGCCAGCTCCATCTGCTGTTTACAACTCAACTTCTGCTCCAGTCCACAGTTCTGTTTAGACCCGGTTATGTGAAGAGAGAGAGACCGTAGAGAAGCATCAAAGGGGCTGTTTTAATAAAGATGTTCAATTTCTCCTTAAGTATACAGTCTTAGAAATAATAAAAATGTTCGGCATCTAATTTGTAACCTTTTCTTTATAGAGAAAATTCTAATCAAATCTGTAATATACGTCTAGGCATTTATCAGACAACCTTATACAAAGTGACATACATTTTTGTCTCATTATACATCTGAGCAGTTGAGGGTTAAGGGTCCAACAGGGACAACTTGGTGGTTGTGGGGTTTGAACGCAGGGATCTTCTAAACCATAGTCCAATGACATGTGCTTGTTCATGTGCAGGAAGCAGGAAAAACGTTTTACATGGAACCTTTATGGGTTTCGTAAAAGAAATGTTAAAGATTCTGTGTGGAACCCTGAACCTTAGAGTTCCTCTTACATAGAGGTCCAAACCTCTTTTTACAAAAAAAAAAAAAAAAAAAATCAATGTAAAGAGTGCATATTTATGTATTGTGCGTATTCCAGTAATTCAGGGAGTTGTTGTCTATTAAAACAAGAGTTTTATGAATCTACTGTACAAAGCGTTTCCTTAGGATTTGTTTTGAAATGTAAACACTCAAGGTAGAACCAGTTCCAAAACTTTTTTTTCCAATTACAAACCGCCAACAGCAACAAACAGGAAATGAGGTCGTGTATTTTTTTTTTTCCTTAAATAAAATAAATCATTTATATACTTTTATTATCCACATTTTCTTCAACAGATATTTGAAGTCCTTTCTATACACCTCGAGTTCTTCATTACAGTAACACAAACACGACATCCGAACACTCATCACGTGTTCTATATATTTCTAATGTTAAAACATTTTCTGTGGGAGTTCTGTGAGGAACACCAAATAAACTTTAATGGCTACAATGTTGTTTAAGTTACTCGCACCTAAAAATTCATAACTCCAATGGGAGACCCAAACACAACTTCATATTTGGATCCCTTCACCCTCAGACCTATTAGAATGCACGGTAAAAGTATGAAAATGATTATCAAATACCCACATGGCAGAGAGAAGAAGGCATGAATATGGCCTTTTTTTTTGAAAAATGTGAATATCGAGCACATTTCCTTAAATAGTTACCGCACTCTTATGACAGCTATGTGTATGATGACAGGATATATTGAGTCCAACATGTCGTAGGTCCTTGGAAGAAAATTATGAAAACATGATCTCYTGTATTTCCTAAGTTACAAACACTCAAAGATAGGAAGGTTTTATTGCGATTCTTATTTTCAGCCATTTTCAGAGCCTCAGATATAGAAAACTACGCTAGACACACTCAATTTGATGACATTTTTGAAGTCTACACAAAAAAAGTTAGCCCCACACAGAGTTTCAGAACTGTGAACTGCATAGAAGTGGAGTTATTCATGTTGGAAGTTGCTCTGAGAGGCTCGTCTGGCAAAATGTAAAAAAATTATTAGAATTTTGAAAGGCTGCAGTTTTCAAACTACTTGAGAGAGACACCCAATACTTCAGGTTTCTGCCTAAGTTTGGTATCGGAGCACCTGTGGATTTTTTCAGGACAATTTGAGAGGGTCATCTGGGACCCACTGGGAGATTTGGAATGGAATCAGCCTACACGACAATTTTGCATCATAAGACTGCAGTCTTAACTTTACGCTCAAACAAAACAGTTCCTCTCAGTTTCTTTAGATGGTCTACAATTCTTGATTTCTTTTCTAAAACAAAAATCCCCTTCAGTCGGATTCTATATAAAAACTTTCTGTTCACACCGAACGCGGCGAGAGCGTCAAAGCGGCCGGAAGTCATTCATTTTCAACGGGAGCCGGCGGCGAAGGGAGTTGAAATCAGCTCAACTTTATGGTAATGAGCTATGACGCGGTTGAGCGGCGACCAATTAAAAGTCGAGGTCCTCCGCTTGAGAGGATTCTGAGGAACGCAGTCCTGTAACTGTTGTTCTGGCGACATTAGTTCCCAAGCGAAATGGAGGAGAAGTTGATTATTGCCGTAGCAGCTGTTTATTAATTATTAAAGACAAAGTGATTCTAATAATGTTATAATAATAAGAAATATAATGTAATAATAAAAACTTATTAAATTAGACTAGCAACTCACAATGAACAGAAGCCACATCATACAAATGCCTTATATTTTGTTTATTTCTACACTACAGTTCTTTCTATCAATCAATTTCTTGTTTTCTTCCACATTTTGGTCTCCACAAGATCAACAAGCTTGATTGCTTTGCGGCCCCTTTAAATACAAGAAAGGCGTTCGGTCTAATGTCAGAGCGGCGGCGAGCGGCGAGAGAGAAATTTGACGCTCTCGCCATGTTCGCGCGATTACTGGAGATTAGCGATGTCGTGTTTATCTCCGGTCTGTGAGCTCAAAGTATGTGGAAGAGGGTGGATAGCGCTTTCCTCTGGGTTCTGAATGTTTTTTTTTTAGTTAAGCCTTTACTAGTCACACACACACACACACACACACACACACACACACACACACACACACACATCACGGCACAGACAAGGTTAAAGGTCTAGCTTCAAGCCTCAACAGTGGCAGCTTGGTGGAGCAGGGGCTCGAACCACCGACCTTCTGATTAGTAAATCAGAGCCGCGACCCTCTGAGACTCCGCGGCCCCATTTCTTCCTCCTCTGAGATTGTTTCCCCTGTGGATTCTGTTTTTCAGAATTCCCAAAAACAACGGATCACAGCGTTAATGTGGGTGAATAAATACACAGAGAATTGTTTTCACTTTGTTGTGTGTGTGTGTGTGTGTGTGTGTGTGAGGCTCGGTTTCTGACTCCTGTCACATGAATCGGTTAAACACAGCTGAAGCATGCTACAGCGCCCCCTAGTGTTCATTTCACTTGGATCGGCGCGCTCCCCATTCTGTGTGTGTGTAGTTTATGAATGCATTGGAGTCGGTGGTGAGAATTCCGTCCTGATTGGTCGACTAGAGTTGAGGTGAAATACGGAATAAGATAGAAATAGCAGGTTTAATTGTGTGTGTGTGTGTGTGTGTGTGTGTGTGTCCTTTTTACAATGTTTCAACAGTCAGGTGTAATTGATCAGCTCTGTTTATTCACATCAGGCGGTTTGGATCGGGGCTGGTGAAGGTTCACATTTATTCACTTTTTCTTTACACACACACACAGCATGTTTTAGAGATTAACATCATCTCCATCGCTTCTGGCTTAAACATAAGTTGCTCCTTCTGAAAAAAAAAAAAATTGCCTAATTCTGGCATGTTTAAACATGAACAAAGATTTGTTCGATCAGTTGTGTATCGAAGACAAAAGTGATCAGGAAAGTGTTTATAAAGAACTTTTGAAATAAACATGATCAAAGACTTTTTCAGGGTTCTGGACGAACAGTTCGGGTCGGGATGGACGTCCTGACATTCGTAATGCTGAGTTCAAACATTAATTATTATTATTTGGTTAAAATAAAGCTTTATTTTAGACAAATGATGTACAAAAAAACAAACAAACAAAAAAAAGATATATTAGCATATCTTATAAAAGTAAATAAATAAAAACATCAGTTTTATTGTGTTTATATTTGTAATCAGGTATTTAAGGTCTTTAAATGCGCTTATTTATGCTAGAGTTGCGCAATAGGATAATATACAGTATGTCAATATCACAATAACTGATAATGCTATACGCTTTGTTTTTTTTTAAGATATCGCTGGTATTCTCAGATGATCAAACCTTACTTTGTAAAATATATTCGGATGTTCGTTTTTTGGTGTTGCAAAGAAAGTAATAGTTTAGTTGAATTCAGATTTTCACAAGGCAGTTTGTTATCATGATGGGTGTTGTGTTATATTTAGGTAATTTTAGAGAATTGTTTCAACAAATAAAATAAATGATATAATTTGCTGTAAAGTAAAAAAAAAAAAAGAAATTTCAGGAACAGTTTTTAAATGTTGGGGGAAAAAACAAAAACACTGATTCTCCAGGAGCATGTAAACACAGCACTAGTGTATGAACATTACGGAGAGGCGGGAAAAAATTGAAAAATAGTAATAGTATAAGGGGGGGGGGAGATGGGGGGGGGAATGAGCGTGTCAAAGAAATGTGCACAAACAATTTAACCAGTTCATTTGCATTTCTGCAGCTGTGTTTATGAATCACAAAGGGAGAACAGTGTCTGATCATGGACGTGTCGGAGAGGAGCTTCACCCCGATCACATCGCTTCAGCCACGGCCTTTAAATCGAATCAGAACCGAAGCGATGATGTTCAACATTTCCGTGGCGCGTAACTTTTGAGTATTTTCCTGATTCATTCATTCGTCACTTCTCCTAATGAATACGTCGGCTCGTCTGGGTCAGATTTGTTCCTTATTTTGCCAACCAATCAAAAAACAAAAAATATCAGTTTTATATTATCAGTAAAACATCAGTAATAAAAAAAGTCTGAGATGTTTTTTTTTAAGCCTCGTATCTGAAACCCTGAACTGAAACTGATCATGAACGAGGCTTATATTCTGTTTAAACGACTAATTAATTAACAGCATCCCTAAAATCGTAAAACCTTTTAAATTTCAGAGTTTCATCATTTAAAAAAAAAAGTTTTAAAGAAGCTTTAGTGGTGCAACAACATCCATTACTCTCACACACACACACACACACACACACACCTACACACGTGTGAAATGCTGAGGCTTTTTTTTTAAAGCTGACGCTGTTACTGCTGGTTTCTTTTCTTTTTGTCACGGTCGAGATTCTGAAGGTAAAAATTAAGGAGAGTGCTGATATCAAGTGTCGACATGTTTAATGGAAAGTACACCGCCTGGTGCAAATAAAAACAAAAACAGTCACTATTTTAGAAGGGTCAAAGTATCAGAAAACAACTAAGGAGGATTTGAAATGACTGGGACTGGGTTAAGAACCTTTAAACAGGGTGAGAAAACCCGGAAAGAACCGCGCTGGACCGTCAACATCATGATTAGAGATGAGTTTTTATTCTTCCCTGATGGCACGAACAGATTCCAGTGTGAGAGACTGTGAGAGAGTGTGGTTCTGGGAACATGACGAGCCAAAGTGTGTGTGTGTGTGTGTGTGTGTTGATACGTTGCTCTGGATGTATTTTGTCTTTCTTTCTCTCCCAGATGTTGTGATGAACAGATCAGGAGTGATGATGTCATTGATGTTGATGGCGTTTGCCTTTGATTTTTACGCTCATCTCAATGCTAGGCTGCAAAACAGAATCTTTCACAAAAGGTTCATTTTTTTGTTTTTTCTCATTTTTTTCCTCAACTTGCAACCTGATTTATTTTGAAGTTACAAAAAAGAAAAAAAAATCCTGAGTATAAATTTAAAACACAGTTGTACTGATCGTTTTTTAATTAGAGATCCGATACTTTTCATACTTTTTATCTCATGTAGGAAATAAAAGAAAAATTTATCAGCTCAATCTCAACTGAGATAGTTTATAAACAATTTAAAGGCATTTTTGTCAGGACTGAATTCATGATGTTTCTATTTTTATTATATTTACTCTACCTATAATGTACAGCACTTAAGCTCAGAGGCAAAAAACTGAATAAAAAAAGCGATATCCTTTTATGTCCTCTATAGTTTGATCATCAAAATAAAAAATAAACTGGACATTTTTATTTTTACTGATTTAAAAATAAATGTTATTTTAAACATGTTGTTAAATTAGTTATATTTGATTGCTTTTAAATCCGACTTTTGTTTTGTTATAAAGGTCCTGAAACTTTCTTGGTCTAATCTGTGATCTGTACGAAAGAAAGAAAGAAAGAAAAAAAAAGAAAGAAAGAAAAGAAAGAAAGGTTTCTTCAGTTTCACTCCCACACAATCAATGTGATCGGGGCGACAACTTTCTCCACCTGATTTATTTCACAGCAGCATTTGTGGACAGCTTTATGGGACACGTGAAAATATTTCTCATCCGATCGGACATTACGCGGCGGCGGAACCGTTCCGGACTCTCGCACGGGTCTCTATAGAATTAAGTTTCAAAATATATATACTACTGAGTTTCCAGTGTTTGTTCTTTGTGTCTTCTCTTTGTTCAGGTTTGTTCAAGCTTCGTCTCGTTTCCAGAGAGAGAGAGAGAGAGATGTAATTCGCAGTCTCTTACGTGACGTACGTTGCATATGTCATCGTTGTCATTGTTCAATCTGGGTTTTTTTTTTTTTTTGTCTGTTCGTTTCTTTCTTTCGTTTGTTCCGGCGTCCGCTTTTTGTTCTTCTTTCTCTCTACAATCAAGAAAGTCAAGGCAGGAGAGTAAAGGTTAAAAGGAGCGGGAAGAACGATAAGCTCACGTGACCGGATGATGAAGAGACGGGGAAATAATAAAACCAGAGAAGAAGAAGAACTGGAGCGATGGTTTGTGTTTATCGGTACACCAGGTGAGTGATGGTGCTGGATTTGTAGTTGAGCTGGTGGTTGGGGATGAAGTTGTGGTGCAGACTCTTGCGTGTGCACACGTCGCCCATGTAAAGGTTGGTACACGTGTCGCACGACACCTTGGAACAATTGACGCAGGTGTGCGAGGCGCCGGGTTTGTTGCAGAAGCCGCAGCGCGACGCCCCGGCGCCGGACGATGACGACGCTCCTCCCGCCGAGGCCGGCTTGCTCGCGAACAGCTTGGTGCCGATCATGGGTTTGTCCAGAAGAGGTGAGTGGGAGTGGGAGTGTGAGAGCGGGTGTGTGTGCGTCATAGTGTGGGTGTGTGGGTGAGCGTGAGTATGAGTGTGCGGGTGCGAGCTGGAATAGACGGAAAGCTTCTCCTTGACGGGGACGTAGCCGTCCAGAGGGCGCGAGGAGTTTTTCGGGAAGTCGGGGAAGCCGCAGCAGGGAGCCGGGTCCGAGCCGTGGCACGTCGGGCAGAGGATGGCGTCGCACCTCTGGCAGGAAGAGAGCGTCTGCGAGCTCAGGCCGCAGCCCTGACACTTCAACCCGTGACTCTTGGGCGCGCAGGATTCCCACGATTCCCTGCTGGGCGTCCGGGACGGTGTGTGGCGCCCGCTCATCCCTCGCTCCGTGTACAGGTCGATCTCGTCCAGAGAGGAGAGATGGTAGGCGTACGGGTCGGGCGGTTGGGAGGGGTAATAGTCTCCGACGGGGCGGATTATCTCGTCCTTCAGGTCCTCCTCGGCGTCGACGAACAGCGGTTCTTTGCGGAGGCTGAGTGACGTCTTGAGGACGGGTTTGTTGGCCTGGTGCCAGTGACCGGCGCCGTCCGTCACGTCTACGGATTTGGAAGGACGCCCGCTGCGCCTCAGATGGGCGCGGTCCAGGTCGGACTGGCGTGCCGACAAGCGCGTGACGTCGTCGCCACAGGAGTTCCTGCGCGCCTCCACGGCCTCCAGCTCGGCCACGCCCCCTCCGCGCTCTCTCAGCAGGCGGCACTCGGCCTGCGCCAGGAGCAGCTCGAACGCCAGCTGGCGGAGGTGATGGCTGCCGGCGCCGACGTACTGATCCCGCATCACGTACTGCAGGTCCTGGTCCCGAGAGTAGCCCATGGAGCGCAGGACGCCGCGGAGATCGGGCTCGCAGACGGCCGACTGGAGCTGGTAGACGTACGGCCCGGTGAACGTCTGAAAGGGAAGGAAAAAAATTATTATTAAAAAATCTAAATCATTGTCTATGTCTCACGGATCTCTAAGCGACGCCATCTAGTGGCTGATGAAATAACTACAGTATAATACAAACACACCAAAAGAATAACATTCATCATTCTACATATCATGCAGTGCGCTAATGGAAGGATTTGGTTACTAAGCAACAAAAAAAGTGCTCCACAACAATAAGTCGATTAAAAAAATAAAATAAAAAACCTACGAAATTGTTAAAGTTTCATGGAATAAAAGTATGATGTGTTTATGGCAAAATTTAGGGAAGAAGTCAATCTGAAACTATAAAGTTTTTTTTTTTTTTTTAGCAATGTGACAGTTACATGATGATAACTACCTTGTGGTTTGTTTTTCATCTTGACCCACACACACAAACACACACACACACACACACACACACACACACAAACGCACACACACACACACACACCTTGATGCAGCGGAACTCTTTCTTCCAGGGGAACAGCAGCAGGTTGGTGCAGACAGTCTCCAGCGTGGCGAAGGCGCTCTCCAGCGTGTGCAGGTTCGCGCCCCTCAGCATTCGTAACGAATTCTCTACGATGTCGTAGAACCGGATCGTGCGAAACCGCTGTGCCGCCTCGGCTTCGCACGCCCCCAGCAGGGCGGTCGCCGTGGAGACGAGGGCCTCTTCCCGGACGTTTCCCTGAGCTCCGCCCACTCCTTCTTCCAGACGCTTCTCCAGGAACGCCACGTACCTCCGGAACAGATCGTCGCGAAGCTTGGCATCCATCGCTCGGCCGCAGGTTCTACTTACGCATGTTCATGAGCCCTTATTCTGATTGGCTACGAGGTTAAGTGAATGTTCGGTTCCACTGGGACGGCAAAGCAACACGACAAAGCGTCCCATCTGTGCATGCTGGACGGGTACGGTGCTCACGGATAAGATCTGAAGCTTGCAGGTTAACACTGTGAGAAAACGCCCGAGGGATTCGGACAGGAAGTGGTGCCGTAGGACTCGATCGTTTCCCCTTTGTGTGTTTTCGCCATAGCCGTTGTTGACTTCCCCAGACACGTCCAGATGTAAAGTTTAATCACGCTGTGTTCTGATTGGTTTATCATGCAGACGGAAAGCACGCGAGCACAAGCCGCGGCCAAACAAATCTGCTGCGTTTATGGAAATGTAGTGCAGGTTACATCGTCATCTTTGATCTACGCTAAACCTCCCTCCTTCCTTCCTTCCTTCCTTCCTATGCTTTAAAATGAATTTTTACATTTTTGCCCGAATAAAGCGAGGAGGTTTAATCCGTCCCGGCGCTCTGCCTGGAGCTCGCGTCTCACGTCTGCGCCGATCTCGCCGTCTCTTGAGGCCTCGTTATGCCAAACTCCCTGAAGGAAGAGGAACAGGAAGTGGGTGGAGGAGCGAGTGTAAAGCTCTCAAGGGTTTCTCAGAAGTTCTTCCCGCTGCAGTGTCTTCCAGGTCAGTGTTCTTGTGTGTGTGTGTGTGTGTGTGTGTGTGAAGCTCGACAGCTGAAAAGCAAAAAGGCAAAAAGCTGTTAATGAGGAGAAGACGATGAGGGGTGCGGTCTCTCAGGAGCGACACTTACAGCTGATCATTTCGCTATAGCATGTTTATAACAAGCTTATAGAGCTTAATAAGATATATATATATATATATCTTTACTTGCACACAAACTGCTTGATTTTGGAATAAAAAAAATAATTTAAAAAAATTTAGTCCAAACAGTTTCACAAGGAAATTAGAACTACAATAAATAACATCACAAAATGTTATTGTTAACCAACAACAAGTTACATTTGTAAGATGAAGAAATATTTAGCAAAAAAAAAAAAAATAATACACACACACACACAAACACACACACTATAGATTTTATATATATATATAAAACACACACACTATAGATTTTATATATATATATATATATGTGTGTGTGTGTGTGTATATATATATATATATATATAAAATCTATAATCACATATAGCAGTACAAGTAAAAAAAAATTACAAAAAAAATTCTGGAAGCTGTATAATTTGTTTCCTGTCATTAAAAAAAAATGCTGCTGTTGCTAAAGTTTATAACTGCTCAAACTGAAAAAATAATATGTTTAAAATAATGAATTGTAATTGTAAATAATCAATTTTAAATAGTCTTTTCATAATTGTACGATATTTTTAATCATAATAATAATATTAATTGTCACTAGATTTTTATTTTATTTTTATATTTAACATGTGATTTGTTTCATGAAGGTAAGTCTTTGTTTTTATTTTATGGACTGGGGGTTTGTTTAACTTGCATCTTTAAAATAAAATAACTAAGAATTTATACAATAAATTTGTATTTATATTAAATATAATTTAATTAACAGAATAAATTACATACTTATTAAAATAAAATCAATTACCAAAAAAATAAATATAAAAAATTAATTAAATAACATTAAATAAAATGATAAGTAAAACTTTAAAAAAATATGTTTAATGTATTTTTTACATCAGTCAAGTACAGGTAAAAGATGAACTACAAATCACTTGATTCCAGTCTTTTTTTTCTCATATAATTAATTATATATACTTTTCACTCAAAAAATAAATAAAATAAAAAAAATTGAATTGCCAAGCCTTATTCAGCAAGTTTTAGAATATTAGAGATTTTCATCAAAATTTTATACTCTGTTTGAAAACCAAATGGACTTTCATTAATTCACACTTAAATTTTTTTTAATCAACATTTGTTTTTGTTTAATGACTCCTACATTGTCTATAAATTAACCTTTTAAATATTTATTGACATTTTTTAATATCTTAACAATTAAGCACAAGCTTTAAAGAGTTCAGGATCTGCCTTCAGATAAGTAAATTCAGCCTGTAAATAAATGTATTAAAAAATATTAAGTAAGCAAACAAATAGGTAAGTGAATGAATAGGAACATGACATTGTATTGTAATTTATAGCAGTTTTTATAAACAGAACTGATTCTTCGGGTTTGTCTCGTTTTTGCATACTTGAAGAAAACTGAGTGAATTTATAGAAATGATAT
>QMIH01001167.1:80359-91401 GCA_003987875.1 Clarias batrachus | reverse complement strand
ATATGGATAGACATGGGTGGATTTTGTTCAACTTTCTTTCCCCGGACACACACACACACACCCACCCACACTTACCCAGTACACCTTGGTACAGAGTGATTATTGTGAATGTTTAATCCCAGGACAGGTTTAATGTGTTATTAATTCCTCTGGTGTTCGAGGCGACAGAGCTTCGTGTCCACAGGGGTTTATTATTATTCACAGACTGCAGTGATGGAGATCATTTACACCTTCACTTCTCAGGGCTGTTTTTATATCCTCATAAAACATCAGGATTATTCATTAAACTCGTCTGGATTTAAATCACAGTTTAAGATTAACTCATAAATAACCCCAAACGTCGTGTTAAACCGACCTGTCTCCCTGTGGCTGTAAAATATTATTAGCATTCATGATTACAGGATTAGCATGTTATTATCTTAATATTATTATTGTCATTAAAACGCAATCCTATGCCGTTTGACAACGTGTTTACAATGTTCTCCTTCGATACATATATTTATATATTTTATTTAATTTACGCAACCTGTTTTATAATGCAGTAAGCTAACACTAGCTTAGCTCCGCAACACCAGGCCCCCTTTGCGCTAGCGTTATTTTTCTTCACACCGGTATTCAGAAAAGACTGACACCTAGATGTAGCGCCGCGTTCATCCTGATTGGATAAGACTTTACTAATCCGGGCACGACGATTCCATTTCAAACCAATCATCGCGTTGTGGGTGGTGCTATCCAGAATTCGGATAGGGAAAAAAAGACCGCTGTAGAGACGCCCAACTCAGTGGCTAGTTAGCTTCGTAGCTGGGAAGCAAACTAGCCAGCTGAAGCATTCTGTATTAAACAGTGATTAGTCAGCTTTCAGTCGGTTAAAGGTGTTATACAGACAAGTCTGAAACATGCACGAAATTAAAGTACAGTTCATTGTTAAGCTTGAAATACGGAGCTGGTGGGATTTTTTTAGACGCCATCAACAAGCTATGAAGCCCTTACCTTTAACGTTCCGACGGAAAACCCCCTTAGGCATCTGCGCATGCGCGAGAATGTCCTCAGCAGCGTGTGCGCAAACGCGGAAGTGTTAAACCTTACTATTTAAAACACGTCAAGTCGGCCGCCATTTTGGAAAGGTCTGCTAGTATACTGTAATATGTTAAACTATGTTCAAGAATTGTACAAGTTATTGAAACCTGAACATTTACTATAATTAAAACAGGGCTCTTCGACTTCACTCCTTGAAGGCCAGTGCCCAGCATATTTTTTAACACACACACACATACACACACTGCTAATTGACACACTGTGTTTGAGCAGAACAAACAACAAACTGTGATGTAAATTTTTTTTTCTCCAATTTGGCCACCCAAGTATTTTAGCCCACCCTTATATAATATAATATTTCCCACCCAAAACATCTGTCTGGGAGAAGGATGCCATCCATGATCGATTTAGCTAACAGTTCCCTCTCACAAAATTGTCGAAAAAAAATGCACTTATTATTATTAGTTATTATTATTATTGGAACAACCACAGGAACAACCGGAAACAGTCATAAAATATGTGATATTATGAATATGTGCTATTTCTTTGCATTTTATTTATTTATTTATTTTTATTGTTGTTGCTCAGTTTGTACAGTTGGTTAAAATGAACTTAAATTCAGTTCATCATATTGGCTAGTTTGTGCTGAAAAAAATATACGAATATATGTCACTCTGTACTGCACAATCTTTTTCACACACACACGCACACACACACACACACACACACACACACACACACACACACACACACACACACACACAAATTTTATTCATATATCTAATGTAAATGTAATAATAGTACACCTCTCTTTCTTTTATTCTTCTATCCTCTGGGTACTCCAGTTTTCTCCTACGTCCAAAGACATGCAGATTAGGCTAATTGGGCTTCCCAAATTGCCCATAGAGTGTAAATAAATGTGTGTCCTGTGATGGATTGTACCCAAACCTGTGCCATATGTACAGTCCAGTCAGATCTCAACATCACGCAAAACTGTGTGGACAGAATTTACTGAAACTTCTGCAGTCTTTAGATCTCTGCCTGAAGTTTAACCTGCACCATATGTGAAATCAAAATGTTGAGTAATATGAAATTATGAACAGTTATGTGTGGGATTTAATAACCTTAAAATACTTATCTAATTAAACTTTAAAATAAGCCACTAATGTGCTACTGACTCAATGTAAACAAACACCTGCACCAATAGATATTAATTATAACATTTATTATAAAATTATTAAAAGATAAAGTGAATATTTTGACTGGGATTAGTTCATATTTTCACTTTGGCTGAAATAACAGCGCTGAAGTGGTAGAAGTGAATTTTAACACGCTGGCGACGTTTTAAGACAAAACTTACCGAACAGGGAGTGTATTTGTCTGAGCACCAAAGAAGTACAACTTAGTGTAAACACTATAAACTATTAATAAGTTAGACATAGTAACGCTAGTCAACCACGCGCGAGGGCGAGATCGGACAGCCCTGCCTGACTCCTCATTCTAAACCGAACCTCTTCGCGGTAACAGACTGTAGTATGACAGAGCTGTTTATGTCATTATAAAATATGGTCAAGTGCTTTTTTAATGTCTACTGGCAAAAACCAAAACTAGGATTTTATAATCGATATTTAACAGTGTGATTGGATGCCAGTTTTCAGTCAATGAGAGATGATTGTCTGACTTTGGGATTAAACTATTGGCACCCTGCTTCATCTCTCTTTCACTGATGATGATGATGATGATGAACAGGGGCGTTTTAATCACGCATCCCAAAAATTAGCTGGTAGCATTCAGAAGAGCCATCCTTATGACGTAACTCCCTTTCCAAGATGACGGAACAGACGTGTGACGTAAGCACTACGTCACAAAACAGGAAGAGAGCAGTGAAGTTCTTGGTTCGCCGAGCAGGTGAGCTAGTTCGGCTAACACGGGTGTGTTTTTTTATAGACTTTACTTGTTAACACGTCTTCAAACTGTCACTTTAGACGTCGTGGAATGCGGTCGTGACATTGTCCGTGTGTTTTACAGCGATTAGCGCGTCGCTTTCTGTTGTATTCGGGTTATTTCAGTGAGTAAGTAAATGAAGCGTTTTAGCTGAGGAGCTAACGCACGAGATAAAAGTCTCACGAGCTGTGTGGAAATAAGACTAAAGTGAGAAAATAAACAGCGACAGTTCGATCTGGTTTGTGAGCAGGTTTTATAGGGACGTCATGGCGATGTTGGGGAGCTTTAGTGGAGCCCAGAGGAGCGCTAAAAGCCTCGGTGCCGGAGGAGATCGGGACCTGACCGAGTTCGTCTGTCCGGTCTGTCTCGAGATATTCGACTCACCGGTGATCACAGAGTGTGGACACACGTAAGTCTGAGTGTAAAAACATCTTCAGTTCGGGTTCTGCTTTTTTCACTTTCAAGCTCTACGGTCTGTGAGTCAGCACAGTCTAAACAGATTCGATTCTGCCACGATTCACACCTGCCTGTAAAGAGTCGATTCTGACGATTCGAATCTAAGGATTGAATTGTGGATTCGAATCCTCGCCCTAATTCCCGCTCGGAACTAACAGGGAGAATAAATACATTTCACTTTCGTCAATGCGTGTCGGCTTCTTTTCCCCGCTTGCTTGTGTTTACAAATCAATGAATTTAAATCTTGTCATTATAATTACGAGACTTTTGCTGAGTCGACTCACTGTATCGGGAATCGACTCCGGAATCGACTCACTATCTGTCCTGAATGTTTCCTAATTTAATCCTTGGTCTTGTGATCAGAGAATTTAAGGGATATTTTAATTTTTTTAATTTTCAGTTTGTATTTTAGCTTTGTAATATCATGATGTTAGTATTGTAGCTTTACAATAATCATAATAATACATTTGTTTTTTGAATAACAACAAGAGCACTTTCAGTTTTGTTTTCCCTTGAAGTCAGGTCGTCCCTCCTCCTGAGATCAGAAGGTTGTCAGGTGGAGCAGATGTTTTCACATGCGCGCACACACACACACACACACACACACACACACACACACACACTTTCCTGATTATCTAATGCATTTTTTAAAGTTTTTAAATCTGTGTAATATGTATAAATATTAAAGTTTCCAAACTGAACAGCATTATTTGCTAGTGTTCCTTATTTCTTGTCCTGTAAGATAGTTTTGTTTTTGTGTGTGTTTGTGAACATCTGCTCCACCTAACAACCTTCTGATCTCAGGAGGAGGGACGACCTGACACACATTGTAGCTGCGCTGAGCCCCGAGTCATTTCTAACTGCATTTTCTGCTCGGTGTGTTCAGGTTCTGCCACTGTTGCCTTCAGGAGTGTTTGCGACCCAAGAAGCCAGTGTGTGCCGTGTGCAGAGCCGCTCTCAACCGCTGGGACAAAGCTCAGAAACTGGAGGCTTTAATCCACAGTACAGCCAAACCGTGCAAGGGCTGTGGGCAAGCGGTGTGTGTGTGTGTGTGTGTGTATTTTAAGAAGTAATTTCACCTAGAAGCCAAACACTGCTGCGGGTCACCTAAATAAAAACAGTGTCACAACAAATTACTGCATCCTGGTAAACAAATCACTGTAACCCATTAACCTACTTCTTGTAACCCAGTAAACAATTACTGTAAAACCTAAGCACAGCAACGAAACAGTGTAGCCCGGTAGGTAAATTAATGTAACCCAGTAAACAAATAGAGGATCCACGCGGCTCCACCCACGCACATGGGGTGTGAGGAACGCCTGAGACACGCTCACAGTATGACCTAAAGGCTGATGGTGGCGCTGCCTACTATTCCCTGACACGCCTGTGACACGCCTGTGACGGAGCTACCTGTGCAAACACCAGCGCCACAAACGGAATTTCTGTTTTGTATATATAGGCCATTAACGAAACGCCCGCACCCAGTAAATACACACGCAGGTGAACTGAACATATTTAAATAATAACTACACATGAAATAAGCACCCAGGAGCTAAACACTGTAATCCAATAAGTAAACACCACACCATTATCTAAACCGCTGTAACCCAGTAGCTGAACACCACAACCCTGTAACTATAGTCTGTAACACCTCAGTTAAATACCGTTCTGTATTTATTTATTTTCTCTCTCTCTCTCGCTCCTGTTGCAGGTCGTGTTGGCGGAGATGAGAGCGCACATGGGAAGCTGCTCTAAATATCAGGATTACATCCAGGAAGGGCTGAATAAGATCACACGCACTCAGCCTGACGCAGTCAAGTGAGACCCGGAGTGTGTGTGTGTGTGTGTGTGTGTGTGTTGATTTACAGGATTAGAACATGCTCCATGTTTAATAACCGGTTCCTGTCTCCTTTGCGCTCCCTCAGCTCCGTGCCTAACCGCTACACCTTCACCTGCCCCTACTGCCACAGCGCCAACTTCGACCAGGACGGCCTGGTGGAGCACTGCAACGCCCAGCACGCCCGCGACCCGTGCCCAGTGGTGAGTGAGTAGAGCGGGAAACGCAGTCGGCGTCCGAATGGGAATTACGAGTCGGAATTCTGATAGCGGGAGAGACGGCATATTTTGCGCTTTCATGCTAAACGCTAGCACTGCCGTCAGACTCGGGGAGGGGGCGTGGCCTGAAGTGTGAAGATGAGAGGAGCAGGTGATGATGTCCATGATTCAGTCAAAATGTTTCATCGTAAATCTGTCTTGGATTCAGCGCAATTATGTCAGGATGTGTCTTGTGCAAAAGTTTAGGCACCCCTTGATAAATAACTAATAATTATTCTTTTTTATTGAAATGATGTTAAACACAGTCTCTCTTGGAAATGTAAAAAAATGCACAATATTTTTAGCAAACATTGGTGCATGGTTACTTCTTATGCCATAAATTGAACCATGATTAACAAATATTATTGTGGCACTGTGCAAAAGTTTGGGCACCCTACATAATCAGTACTTAGTAACACCTACTATGGCAGATATCACAGCTTGCAAACACTTTTTATTAGCTTATTATTATTTTATTAGCATTTACTAATGACAGTTGTTGCCATGCATCAGATCTAACGAGCTGAATAAGGTCTGAAACCTTGTGAAAAGAAGGCTTTGGAACTCTTAGGGTGCCCACATTTTTGCATACATACTGTGTGTATATATATATATATATATATATATATATATATATATATATATATTTTTGGTCAATTTATTTATTTATTTTTAAAGGAGGATGTGGTACTCATGGTTCTGTGTGTGTGTGTGTGTGTGTGTGTGTGTGTGTGTGTGTGTGTGTGTGTGTGTGTGTGTGTGTGTGTGTGTGTGTGTGTGTGTGTGTGTGTGTGTGTGTGTCACTGCAGGTATGTCCGATCTGCGCCTCCATGCCATGGGGAGATCCGTCCTACAAGAGCTCAGACTTCTTTCAGCATCTCCGGATAAGACACACTTTTTCCTACGACACATATGTGGTTAGTGTGATGAGACTCACAACACACACACACACTCACACACACACACACATCAGACAGCGCTCATGTCTCTTGGTATGAGAATCTCCTGGCACGCGGTGACTCCCCGGTTCGGCGTGTGTACAGGGAGTCACAGGACCGGTTCTGGAGCAGGTTTGTGCCGTTTCAGGGACGCGACCCAAATACTTACGCTTTTACTTTCATAATATCAGGGGATAGATTTTAAAATAACAACGTCGGGGAAGTAGAAAAAAAAAAATAATTTCACACACACACACACACACACACACACACACACACACACACACGTGCAGCATTTGATTTTATAGATGCCTTTGTTGGCGCTGTGCTGCTCGGCGACAGTGAAGCGCTCGAGTTTATTTTATCCAGTTTATTTTCACTTTAGAGTCGACGACAGACAGATAAATCACAGCCTGAGCACAGAAACCCCATCTCACGTTCACTCGTACACGTGTCTGTGGGGGGGCGTGGGTTCTATCAGATCTGCCTGATGTCTCCATTACTCACACACACACACACACACACACACACACACACACAGAGCGAGCATCTGTTTTGAAATCCCGCTCATGTGTGGAGTTTAGTGATGCAACAGCATACACACACACACACACACACACACACACACACACACACAACTTCCTGTCTGAATCTCACGTCCTCCAACACCTCACTGCTCCGTGTTTCATGTCAGATCATGTGACCGACACGCCCTCCTGAGGAACTGTGAAGCTTCTGTAGGAGGAAGGTGTGTGTGTGTGTGTGTGTGTGTATTGTGTTCAAACTAGACTTTCATCTAATACAGTAGCATGCAAAAGTTTTTGCACCTCTCCGATGAAAAGAAGAGGTCAAGCAGTTCGAAAAAGATGCGGTCGGCTGGGTCACGTTCAGAGGAACCACATGATAGTCTTCGGCCCTCCCGACTGAGAGGTAGTATAGCTTTAATTGGAGCCCCCTAGTGGTGGGGAGGAATTGGACACGACTAAATCTGAAAAAAAAAAAAGAAGAAAGAAAATGTAGAGCCCTCAGAACCGACAAATAAAGGAACCTGTAAGTCTCCAGGTTAAGTGCATATGTGTTAACTGGATAAGTGTGTGAAAAGGTTCTCACCTCATTAAAAGGTTCTACATGGAATTCTTTTAGGGACAAACCATGCGTTCACATTATCTGTCTGAAGTGACTCAATTCTGACTTTTTTGTATTATTAGGGCCGTGTGAACATACAAATCAGATCTTTTTTTCCGCTTGTGTTCGTGGTCATGTGACTGGAATGAGAATGGGCAGATCAAAGTACATGTGACCGTTTTAAATAAAATCACATCCAGTGTTTGAAATGGACAAGCAGCCGCACAAATCTGACGTGTCGTAGCCCAGATAACGTGAGCAGAGACGTATCGATGTGCGCGTACGCGCCATTTCAGAGGACCGATGCGTCCAAATTCAGAGTCAGATAAAAATCACATATAGTAGTTATGAAAGTGAACGACATGCAAATCCGATCCCTCCTGGAGAGAGTTCTGTTTCAGGTTCCTGTGGAGAGAACGGAGAACTGAACTACAGGAACCTTCAGGATAAGAGGAAAGTGCACAAGCAAGTGACGTTACAGAATGACGACGTCACTGTGAAACCTTTACTGACACTATTAATCGAATAAAAAACACATCAAACTTGTATTAAAACTACAAACAAATAAGTGAATAAATGTTTGTCCTCTTCACAGAATAATTCCACATTGGAATACTCCACAAACGAATAGTCCAAAAATATTGGCCCCCTTGGTTTTAATTAAAATAGACAATAATTGCTTTTCATTTGCTTATTAACCTTGCAAGATGTATGTTTTTTTTTTTTAAAGATAAATCTGCATTTAAGAATGTATTTAAAAGATTCTAGGAAGTAAAATGTAAATGAATATACAAAACAACAACAACAAAGATACACATTGAGACAGCGATTATAATTATTAAGATGACTTTCAGATTTTTTGCTTTTCTGTTTAAAATACAAAGATGATCGATTATCTGTAATAGACTATGGTTCTGGATTTTCACTTGTACTGCAAGAAGACTTTTGTGCAAATCTTATTCCAGGCCTCGGAACCCTGTAAGGTTCTAGATTAAGAAATCTTAAACCTGTGAGTTTGACAGTTGTTGCTACTCGCTCACTTTGCCGATGTTTCTTATTTCTAGCCTCTGTGTTTCGTTGCCGTTTCAGGATTACCGTGTAGACGAGGACGCGATGATGCAGGAGGCCATCCAGCGCTCTCTCATGGATAACTGAGGGTTCTTCGGAGAACGGGAGAACACGTCATGTCTGTGGTTTAGAGCACAACTCGCATAATCACTGAGCTCCAGGGTTTAACCAACATGTTATATCTGAAGTGCTTTCTTTTAGTTTTAATCTCTTTAACCAAAGTCGTGTGTGTGTGTGTGTGTGTCAGAGCACAGCTTTATTACAACACTTATTAATTACAAGAAATAAATTGCACACTGTGTGAGTACCACGTTTTAAAGATCAGAGATAAAGTCGGGGACGGGGGACGCTAACGTTTAAACTGACAAACGTCTTTGTTTACTCGTTAATTAAAGTGTATTTCAGTGCCTTTCAGGTTTTATTTCCAGGTTTTTATACTCCCAGCTCTTGCTTTACATCGTTACGTATACAAATACAAATTATTATTATTATTATTATTGTCGTTATTATCATTAGCATAGCTTAAGAACCTGAAGAGATCACACAGCTGAGGTGCTGGATTATTTACACTCTGTAGTATATATCAAGAAATGTTGGCTCTTTAATAAAACAAACAAAAAAAGAAAATAAAAGTATAATAAAAAATTGACCTGAACATTGATGGTTTTGGTTTATTTTGCTGTAATGTAATGCGCTTCATGTGCAGCAGGGGGCAGTCTTGCTCTATCATCAGTCCTCTATTAACTATTTTTTGGATGCAATGTGATTATATTCGTGTTTCAATTTTTTACAACATGACGCTAATTTCATTATATGATTTATGATATCATGATTTTTTTTGTTCGTAAATATATATATATATATTTTTTTTATCAAAATCTTGTTTTTCACTTTTTCTCTACATTTTTTTTTCTTTTTTTTACATTCAAATTTTTGCAAAGTCTGGACTCTAGATTAGAAAATAAACATCCGTTGTTAGGAAGCCTCGGCTTTATAACGTTATATAAATAAATCTTCTATTTAAAAAAATATATTCAATTAGATTTGAAAAAGGAAAATCAGCGTTATGCCTTTGGAATATTTTACTTTTAAAAGTTCAATCTCACAAATAACCTGAATTTGATAAGATTCTGTCTTATCAGCCAATCGTCATCCAGGACGAAGACACACCTCGGCCCCGCATCAGCCAATCAAAATCCAGCCAACACATTATTTAATAATAAAAAAGAAAATTAAATATGAATAAATTATAGGATTTTAAATCAAACACACGAGATGTTCAAGTCAAACCAGGACTTTTAACAGAACAGTTCTGAGAGTAAAAACTGCCTTTATTTCTCTGTATAATCCCCTGATACACTACTGCACTCATCCCAGTGTCTCACTAGTGCTTGAACACCATTAAGGGAGAAAGTTTTTTTCAGTATGCTGGAGCTATAATCAGTCTGTCTTTCTGATTTACGTCTGAAACGCCGGCCTCCCAGGAACTCCTTTAATGGTCCTAACAATTGTAATTGTCCTGGAGCGAGGTCAGGACTGTATCAGGGGCGTGGCAATAACTCCCAGCCGAGTTCCTGTAATGTGTGAGTGGTGATGGTAAATGAGTGTGTGTACAGTTCACACAGACGGATTCGTCTCGTCCGCAAATCCGTCGTGTCGATTTTCAAGTATCAGGTGTTCCATTTAATGACCTTTAAAACATTTGAAACAGTTAAATATTTTACTGATTAATATATTTTGCTGGTCTCATCACCGTACTGTGCTTAAAGTCTTCTGTAAATGTCAATCACGTTTACACAAGAGAGTTCATCACAGGTCCTGGTTTGACTCGAACGCCCATTGTAATTATTTTTTAAATTTCAATTCAAGTAATAAGGGATAATATATTTAAACCAGTATACAATAAGTATAAGATCAGTAATTAATCATTGATTATTTAATTTTTTTTTTTTTAAAGGTGACAAAAAAAAAAAAATCAAAACAGATTTTCTGTTCAGAAAATATTTTAATGTTTGTTTTGTTATAAATCCTTAAACTGAAGATACAAATAAATGTCCTGGAATCAAATATATAAATGTATAAGTAAGTAAACAAATTTATTGAAAGCAAAAGCCTTTCCAAATAATGGAATAAAATGTTTTATAAAAAATAAGTCATTCATTAAAGGAAAGAAAATGAATAAGTGGGTTGTGGATTAGATCATAGATATCTTTCACTAATCATCACCTCTTCATGGATTTTATGGATGATGATGATGATGATGATGATGATGATGAGTTTATCTCTCTCTATTTCTCCCTCTCTTTCTCTTTTTGTCACATGTGATGTCTAAAAGCGCTAAATCCTGATTAATTAAAAAGTGATTTATATGTCTCTGTGTGT
>QMIH01001167.1:39849-53453 GCA_003987875.1 Clarias batrachus | reverse complement strand
TGCAACATTAAATCAGCTAACTATAGTTACTTCAAACTAAATTGCAATCGTGGTTGTGATCACGTTACTACTTGTGTCCTTTTTTTGTTTTTTACTTTTGAGAATAATGATCTTTAAACCTGGAACGCGATAAAGCATTAAATTAAGGAATAATAATTTGGATCCTGGTGCCATGAAAATAATACATTTTCTTAGTTAAACTGAAAAACAAGTCAAGATGTAAAAATAACAACGTGGATCTGGAGGTGTTTAACTTATTTAACTAGAAACTTCACAGGAAGAAAAATGACTTCAACTTAAGTAATGTAAAGATGTACAAATGTAAAGCTTGTTCAACGTTTAGTATTGGTTGATATTATTTTTTCCCGCCCACTCTTGCATCAGCAGCAATCAGGAAATAATTACAGAGGAAAAAAAAGTCGTTGTATTTTAATGAAGCATTTTAGAAAGTATATTTTTTTAAAGATTTGGATATTTTCAATCACATTACAAGATTAAAAATGATTTCTTCGTTCTTCTTTCATTCTTCTTCTGTGCCTATTTGCAGGAGTAAAATCTTTAACACTGCAAGGAAACTAAACGACGCTCTCACTATTAAGGTGTTACTGAATGTACCCCTAACACACTGAAATTGAGATTTTAACCTGATATGATGTGTCACATCACTTAAAAGGCATGAGACTAAAACCTTCATCGTTCCCTGATTCCAGA
This sequence comes from Clarias batrachus, assembly GCA_003987875.1. Lineage (NCBI taxonomy): Eukaryota > Metazoa > Chordata > Actinopteri > Siluriformes > Clariidae > Clarias > Clarias batrachus. The sequence continues at coordinate 52,742 of QMIH01001167.1, read as the reverse complement.
TCTGCCGTTATCCTTTTAAAAAAAAAAGCTATTGTTTGTCAGCGCTTTGCTCAGCTGTCTCTTCTGGATGGGGAGATCAGATTAACAAGAGGCCTACAGCTCTACAAATCAGAGTCCCTACACTGGCCACAATGACTGATCCCATCCATCACGGCTGTCTTAACAAGCGCTGGGGGTCTCGGGTCCGGATAAGAGCTGGTTAAAATTTAACCCGCTGGCTGCCTACACGCCGAGGCCTGTGCCCTCTGCTCGCCCACTCATCCACTACCGCTGGCGCCCTACATGCTCTCTACAGGGCCCGCGTGGGTGAGGGTCGGAAGGGTGGTGACACGGGTGTGTTAACTTTGGAGAAATCATGCGAAAACCATGGGACCGGGCACGTGCCGGTGAAGTATGAAAAATGAAATTGTTGTGCAGATGCAGTGTCTGGGGGCTCGGCAATGATTACCTGGGACATGCCTCAGGTGTTGCTTTTTAACCACTGATGAAAAAGGCTAACCTTGCTTTTTATCTTAAACACAGTTCTTCATTTCTTTCCTTTGTTGAGTTCGTATTTCTGACACACAGCTAAAATCCATCACAGCCAAAGTTCTGGCGATAAAACAGTAGGACGTTGCATTGACAAACGTTTATGACATAAGTTAAGAATAGCAATAATCAGATTTTGTGACGTGTGTGGAAGGAGTCTCCAGGGTCATGAGTTTGGTGAGCACTTCTTGATACAGTTCTTTAAAAAAAAAAGAGAAGCTACTGTAGAACACACTTGCTTCATGGATGTTCCAGATGTTCTAAGGTTTTTGAAGGAATGCCCCACTTTCGAATGCGCTGTAATAAGAAATCGACAAATATCATCTCAATATGCAGATGACACTCAGACCCCATGACTTCAGACGAGGCTCCTGATGCTGGCTGGTGCTTTCTCACCTCGTGTTTAACGTCAGCTGGATTCGTTGCTTTGGTGTTGGTTCAATACGTTCAGGTTCACTAACGACGTCATCAGTGAATAGCTCCATCGATCATGCTTGCTGAGCGGCACGGCGTGTGATTCGGCAGCTTTGCCCCAGGCTGCGGAGAGGCCCCAGTGGTTGAAGAGGTTATGGGTTCATAGGGCGCGTTCTAGGGCAAATGTCCTGAAGGAAATATGCAGGAAAGGAGGACGACTTTAGCATGGCTATGAATACGTTCTACGAGATGTCATGAAAGATGCTTATCATTCGAGCAGCATGGGTACTCCATACATCTTATCCCATCCTATCCCATTTCCGAGGGAAGTCACAGACGCCATTCATGTTCAGCTTGACTTGATTAGGCTTGATGAATATGACTCGACCCCTTAATAATGTATCAACTTCCGTCAGTTTGAGACGAACAGCGCTCGGGTACTTGGCTGGTCGGTACACAGAGTGTCGACCAGAAGGTTTCATCGAACCGTGTGACGGGGCTCGAGCTGTCTGATCGCACAAATCCAAGAATCCGTCATGTGTCAGACCTCGTTTCCCGCCTGTTCACTGAGTCCCGGTGACACCGAGTGGCTTCTTTGGCCTCGTTCATAAATGACATTAGAGAAATCGTATTTGGTAAGGGGGTCAGACGGACACGGCAAGGGGAACATCCAGGGATCCAAAAACAGATATCTAGTTTATGCCGGCTTGGCTCGGCTTGGCGTGTTCCTCTGCGATACTTCAGTCTCCGAGAGCGAGGAGGCAGTCCGGTGGAAAGTGAACACACTCGACCCGATACTCCTCAGTGCCTCTGAGGCCAATGAGAAGTTCTTGAATATTTCAAGAGGAGAAATGAACCACCGTCTCCGTGGACCAATCCAGCACGCGATTGCCCCAATTTGGGGTTTACAACCTCTCTCGACGTTGGTATTTTACTGTTTTTGTGTCTTTAGTTTTCAGCAACAGGGGCCAGGGGAGCATTCTGGACAAATTTAAAACATAAAGAATAATTAAAAATAAATGCCAGGATTTCGTCTTCTCATATGTGCCTGATTTTTTTTTTTTTTTTTTTACAGCCCGCTGATTCATTTTTAATGAGGCTTTGAATATTAACCGGGTTTGGTTCAAAGTGCCGTCTCCCCTGAGTGGGAATCAGATCCCTCGGCTTGGCTAATACGGGGTGGGGGGCAGTTTACAGAGGGTTCATATGTAAGGACTTGTTCTGGTCAATTACAATTACAATCTCACACGGCAGGGGACGCATCGCGTTCATTTGCAGTCCCTGCGCCTCCTGTGGAAAAACCCGAAATGCTGTATAATGATAGAAACGACATCGAGCAGAATATTAGGAGGTGATAGTGGCATCAAGTTAGACTTCTGGAAGCACAATAACTTGTATTAACACTTGTGTGTTTCGTTTCATCGCAGGCCTGCAGGGCATGGTGGGACCTGAAGTCAAAGAGAAGCCGATCTCTGGACCCCGACCTCCTGCGGAGCCTCTGATCCCCCCTGTGCTCGCAGCTCCTTGGGTTTTGTCATGGAGCTTCTTGGGAAGTAGTGATTAATGGGACGCTGTCGTTTCAAACTCAGTTCTTTTCGAGCGCTTTGCATGGACGGGGAGAGATCTAGCCCCAGCAGGAACACTTGTCCTGGCAGGCCTGATCGGAGAACCTGCTGCACAATGGAGCCCCGGCTTGGGCCTTTTAAAAGACAACATGTTTATGGCTACTTAGAGGAAATTGATTTGATTGTGCCCCAAACATGTGTGTTAACACCCCTGGCACTTTTATCGGCCATTTGTCTACAATGTCGCAGCACATCTGATTTATGCCCCGCATCATGCTCGGTGTGTGTGCGTAGGTTAGCGAGTGTATTTATGCATGACTGTGTAAGTGTATACGCACACGAACTCTGTGTGTGTATACTTGTGTTTATAGTGCAAGGTGGTAATAAGCGATGCTCTGGAAGTGCACTTTAACTCCCTGCCAGTCACACAGGCAGCATGATTAACAGTACATTAGTGCAGCTGGGCCTCGGAGTAAACACATTCGCTCGGAAATATTACCGCCCCAGAATTGATGTCCACACACACACACACACACACACACACACACACACACACGTTCTGTACACACATATACACACGGTCTCTTGTGCTCACGCTTCCTCCCAATAGACTCGTGCAATTCACAGATGACAAGTGTGGCTTTGCGAACGTATTTCATTTGCGCATGCTTTCACATTTCGCTGGAGGAAATTATAAGTGCTACTTTTAATCATTGTGTACGCTTTGGAGGAATTATTAGATTGGCTTTGGTGTACCTGATGAGGAACAGGACCTGTACAGCTCATAAACTGGTGACCGCAGGGATCCGCCAAAGGAACAAGCTACACGTACATTACTGCACACACTGCGCATTTACAATCAACTTAGAATTTTAAAAAGCTACCTAAAAATAATCCAAGCTTTGAAAATAAGGTTCCTTAAGCATTTTACAGACCGTCCTTCAGATGAGTGAAGACTCTGGACTCGAGTCCCTGCACGCCAAGCTTTCTTTTATTGTACTACAATGTTTATTTCTGGACATAAATCGTTTATTTCTAGACATAATCATTTTAATTGTGAGTTTTATTTCTCAATGACAATATTCAGTAAAACTTTTAATTCAACTTTTGTTTCTGAATTATGATTTTTATATCTGGATTATGACTTCATTCCTTATTTTGCTGGATTACAATTTTGATTTCTGAACTACCTGTTTCATTTCTAGACTACAAATTTTATTTATAGACTATGAATTTTATTTGTAGGCATAGCGAGTTAAATTCTGGACTAGAATGACTTTTTTTCAATCACAACACTTAGTGTGCGATTCAATGGCTTTTAATCCGAAACAATTTTTTTTCTCCTACAGTAATTTTTTTCAGATTTGTTTTAACACTTTTTTTTCCTGCATTATAGTTTTTATTTCGCGGCTACTTCATTTTTACACCTTATTTCTACACTACGACTTTTGTTTCTAAATTACTTTCATAATAATTACTTTTTCATATCTAGACTACACATTTTATTTCCTAATCACAAAACTTCGTACTGCATTACAAACGTCACTTCTCGACTTTTCTGCTCATGAAGCTTATTTTGGTTCTAACACGCTGATTATGTTACAGTTCTCTTATGATGTACCGGGGTTGAAAACGGGTTCTTGTAATGACCAACAACTTTTACGTCTGCATTACAGATTTTATTTCTGGACTACGGCTTACGGTAGTAATTCCGACATGTTTTTTTTTTTTTCCTAATTACAATCTTTATTTCTGAACTACCGTCCTAAATCTGGACTGACGTTTATTTCTCAACCACAGTATTTATTTCTGGATTAGACACTTTATTTCTAGTCTCCTACTGTACTCATGAGGACTCTTCCAGTGGTAACACATGGTCCTCATGAATCACGTGCGACGCCAGGACAGGAATATGTATCTACCGTCCGAGGCCACAGTTCGTGTCCCAGACTAAACCTATCGATTGCAGGTCGAGCAGGACGAGCCTGCTGTGCCAGATCTGATTCACTGAAAGCGGTGCGCTTGAATTCAATTTCACTTCTCGCTGTCAAGTCCAATGTCGGCTTCTCGCATCGCGCGCGGGCCAATGTCACCTTTTAAACACCGAGAGAGGCCCGCAGAGATGAACGGTGTGAAAGGAAGGACTGAGAGGCAGCGAGGAGAAGCAATGAAGAGCGCTCCTCATCCATCTCTCAGAGCGAGAATGAGAGATGCTCCACGGCGCTCTTTAATTCATGCAAATTGAAAAGTGCTATCGATTGATAATTGATTTATATTGATACACATGCAGAGCACTCCTTTTTCTTTTTGATCTTCCTTTCTCACCAACACTTTCTCTCTCTCTCTCTTTTCTCATTTGGCTAAATCAAATTTATCTGTCACAGCGTTCCTCACATCCACTCATCCATCAACTCCATCACATCACATCATTCAACACCCATTTTTGCTCTGCATATTAGATACAGTCCACCTTGAACTTGTTGAAGGGGTTTTGATTTTTAAAAAAAAAATTTTTATAAAGAGGAGGCTACATAAAAAAAGATTTAGAGCAGCAATCCTAAACCTGCACTTACTATTTAAGTGATAACTAGCTATTAATGCAACATCTTTATCTTTTTTTACTTTTGTTCATGGTTAAGGTTTAATTTAAGGTTAATTATCCGAGTCACTTCCTTCTGCACCTTGAGGATCTCCATCTGCATCGGTTTCATCAGGATTTAAGCGTTTCTCTAAACCTGGTCTCTCCTACTGCTGTAAGCTAGTAGGCCCTCGGTGCAAACACTAACCCCCCCCCTCCCCCGCAGCTTTAAACCGTGGTGTTTTTAATCACTGTGAGATCAGTCCGACTCCTCACCGCCTGTAAATCAGCTCAAACACAGGGACACTGTCCAGACCTTCGCCTATAAATCCTCTCTCCCTCAGAGTCTCTGATTTTCTACTTGGTACCCTTTCAGGAAGGCTGAGGAAATAAAAAAAACACGCAGGACGGGATTAACGGGAGCTAAGAGCGCTGTTTGTGTCCAGATAAATAAGCGGGGACAGGAGGACGTGCACGAGACAGGAGGAAAAGATGAACTAAAAATGATCAACTGGTTTCTCAGAGTTTGGTTCATCAAGTTTGAACCTTTACACTGAAGCTTCTTATTTATAGAGATCTCTTATTAAATCCCTTATTTATAGAGACTCATTTTTATTTATTTATTTATTTATTTATTTATTTCCTTGCAGGTAATTTTGCTTCTCTCGTTCCGGGGCGTTCAAGTCAAAGCGAGACTTTTGATTGTACAGGATAACAGAACACAGTGCTGAGAGTAAACACTCCCTTTATGTCTCCGTATAATCCCCTGATACACTGATGCACTTTTCCCAGTGTGTCACTAGCGCTCGGACACCGTCAAGGTAGAACGTTTTCTCAGGACGCCGTAGCCGTAATCCTGAGAAATGTCTGAAACGCCGGCCTCCCAGGAACTCCTTTAATGGCTTTTACAAACATGTGGAATTGTCTTGGAGTGAGGATTACATTATGGTTTCTATAGTAACAGCATATTTCACTAGTAATAGCCTGATAATGAACAGATAAAAAATAAAATGTTCAGTGACTGGATGTGTAATTGTTGCAATGGTAAAGTTTTGATTAACATTTAAGGAAGGAGTCTCCACTGTTCGGTCACCAACTAAGTAGCATCTAGATTTTTTTTTAATTTATCCAAATATATATCAAACATTTATAGGTAAAAACTTGGATAGGAAAAATATCAAGACGCTCCAATGTAAACAATCTCAATTTTTTGTTTTGCCAATAAATTAGACCCAGTGTTTTCCCCTAAATAACAAGCAAAATCTGGACATTTGTTCAAACACCCTGAAGAATTTGTTATATTCTGACTTTCTTATTTCATGCACATGCACTTGTATAAACGATGTGAGAGGGATCTTTGGCCCATCATGGATGCCTCTCTGCTTATTAAATTACACAAATGGAAAGTTAGTTTTTGAATGTTAATACCCCATGACGCAATCGGCCGCAAAGTTCAACCTGATCTTCCAGAACACAGTTAATCACTTTCTAACGAGCATGGACGAATAGTTAGCAAGATTAGCGGGCACGCAATGGGTTGACGTTATCGCCGAAACGCGCCACTCGGGATCTGCCGATTGCATCGCGATGATGTCATGCGAGGGCCTGTGGTTAGACCGGGAGCAGTGATTGGACTCGTCCTCGTAAACCAATCAGCAAAGATCGGGGAGTTCATTAAAGATGGTTAGCGCATGACGCTGATCGAGTTAGCGGTGATTAATTCTTAAGCAGACGGCCTAATGACACCATTATATGCGTATCTGTTGTCCTGAGAGGATGTTTTGATAGATCCAGGTTTATTGGTTGGTTGGTGATCTCACCTGGACAGTTGATTGGTTGGCATTGACACACGTGTCATTGATTGGAAGTTGAGACGTGTAGCGGTGGTCAAGGGTTTGTCTTAATGATACAAAGGTTGTGCATTCAAACCCTCAGCCTTGCCAAAGAGCCAGCGATGGTCCCCGAGCCTGACTTTTAACCCTTAAAAGCTCATTTCTGGCCTTAAATAATGATGAGTTTCTAAAAACATTGTTAGTGTTTCTCATGCACAAAGGTCTGTGTCTGACCAACACTGACACTATACACACACACATACACACCTAGTTTACAAAGTGTATTAGTTAAAAAGGAAATAGTCAAGTTTTCAGTTGGACCTCACTAAAGTCACATTTTTGGAAGGAGTCTCCAGTGCCAGTAGTTTTTCTCTCCCACCTGCACCTCTGCTCGTCTTTCCCCTGCTGACCGATGGACTCTGCTGCTGTGCATTTCTCCCCCGGACTATTTTGTCTGTAGTTTATTACAAGCTGCGGCTAAATACTTTAAAAACATTGATTTGCGTGAATTACAACATGGCACTGTATTCTGCTTTGGGCTCGCGAGGGACCAGGAGACACATCTTGTGTGTCTACATACAGGATCATAACACCCTATGATGGATATCTATCTATATCTCTATATATTTACCTCCCTACAGCTCCAGTCGCTCTCACTCTATCGATCCCGACCCATAAAAGGTGTTTAACTCAATCATGACGGTGCGGCGGCTTTTTTCTGCGTCTCTGTCAATAAGCACTAAATCAATTAGAGCGTCTCGAGCCATCTCACGCAGGTGCGAGCTGCAGCTTCCTGTGTGCATGTTTTACACATTTTATTTTATTATGTCCCTTTTTTTTACCACATCACTGCCGAACGCACAATTCTGATCGGTTCGGACGTATTCATGAACGTTTTGATACGTTATCGTTTCCATAGCAACAGCTCCTAGTTCACAGGAACCTGCAGAGAGGATTCTTCACATGAACGGATTTTTAAAAAAAAGTTTTCTGTACAGAGAAATGCGTTTGTGTAACATGTACAGTAAGGAAGGAGTCTCCAGTGCCAGAGCTTTGTTTCAGTCAGAGGTACAGTAGAGCTGTTTGTTACCTGACATCCTCAGGACAGAGGACGTCGCTGTTACAAGACAAGATCTATTTGTTTGCTGGGACACTGAATGAAACTATAAATAATCGATAATGATGTCTGCAGTATAAAAGGGATAAACCATTTCAGGATGTACTGTTATAAAAATAGTGAGAAAAAAGCAACAACTTTGAGGTAGTAACAGCACCTCTGCATCACCCCCCCTCCGCCCCCCCAACCAAATCACTGATTAGTTTACGATAACAGCACCACATACTACGTGTTCTTCTTTTACTTTAGTATTGCTTTGTATCGTCTTCTTTTTCATTTGTCCTTTCTTTTCCTTCGCCTTCATTTATCTTACTTTCTTTTTCCCAGAGTTCCACTTCCTCTCGTTCTGTTCTTGCCACGTTGCACATAATGCGAAAGAATTTCAGGTGTTTGACTCATTATTAATGCAGCTGTCCCACACCGAGGCCTCCGAGGACAATCAGGAGCTGTGATTGGTGAGGTTTATTTTAAAACGCTCGCCGGTGATTGGTGAGGCTCGTTTGAAACGCGGCCCGTGCTCATCTCGGCCGTCCCACGCGCTCCCTGAACGCCGAACCCTGGGCGGCTCTCGCTGCGCAAGACAATAAACGGATGATGAAATAAAAACGCTCGATTCATCAAAATCAGCCCCCCTCTGACTCCGCCGCCCGGCAAATTAAACAATATTTCATAATCACTCTACAAGCCTGACAATAGAAGCCAATTTGTACCTAAAGGCACCTCCTAAGTGAGAGGAGTACGGGTTTACACAGACACACAGCGAGCGATGTGGAGTTAATTACCAGCCCTGGACACGCTCCAGAGGACCGAGATGCTCCCGGCGTACCTGCCCAATCAACTGTCCTGGAACCGGATGGCCAACGAGTCTTCATTTATCTTGTCGAGTGTGTAGGATGGCTAATTACTTCCATTCCAACGCCCTCAAACACACACACACACACACACACACCGTCCCGGGCCTCTTCACTCTCTCAGACTCTGTGGCGCTGGACGACCAGGACAGAGGAGTCAACCAATTAGTCGTCCATTAGAGCCATCACAGAGCTCGCATCAGCCCCAGAGCCGAGGCGGCTAAAGGGCTTAATAATCTGCTACGGGTTCATGGCTAAGGCTAATCCCTTGGGACAAGAAGAGGAGGATGAGTAGAGGAAGGGGAGGAGGAGGAGGAGAGGTCAGGAACAATTTTTCTGCTGCCAAACTTGTCGACTTGGCGCAGTTACAGATGATTACAGACGATTAGAGACGTCCTCCCTCTTCTCGGGGAAAGAAGAAAAAGACCATCAGAACAAGTCTCTTAATTACAGAAAATTAAGTTATTCTTGCTTAATGGTGCATTATGACAATTCATTAGGAAGTAGTGCGACGTTTGTGTGCGTTAAACTTCGCTTAAGTGTCTCAGAGAAGCACACATCTACGGAGACAGATTACAAGCCGCTAACATGCCCTACACCGAGTACAGACTCAGAAATGATCAGCGTGATGCGAGTTTAATTAAATGATGCTTGGCCTGTTCTCATATTTGTCTCCATTAAGTGACGACGATGGAGGGAAAAGAGTCGTTAGCTGTCAGTGATGAGGAGGGATGGAGCCGGAGACGGACTCCATCCTTGAACACAATTAATGACACTTTAATCGCAAAACAAGTCCCTTATCTGGGAGTGTTTGATGATACCGGAGCGATGGTGGGCTGTAGATTGATAAGGAAGAGACGCAGCCAAAGAAATTAGCCAATTCTAGGTGTAGGCCAGCTGTTGGTGCATGCTGGGTAATTGCGTCAGCGCTCCCCTCCCCCTGATTTTCGCCCCTAAAGCGGTTAGTTCTCATCGGGCGTCATCATTTTCCGGCGCCCCATCCATCTTCGGCCTCCGATTAATTCTTTTCATTTCGGCGCCTCTCTCATAAATCCTGGCACACTTAATTAATTTCACTGGCAGCGCGTGGGCCGCCATAAAAACAGAATTATTCTCGCGCTCTCTCTCTCTTTTGCAAAAAAAAAAAAAGAAAAACCTAATAATAAATCCCCATATTAATTATGCTATTTTACAGCGATCTCATTGAAGGCTGTGTTTCATCTTTCATAATTAGATTTTCAACAACAACAACGGGGCCAACAAAAGAGTCTAATTATGGATTTCGGCGAAGGGCCGGGCGAGCCAGGATCGATGGGCCGCTTTTATTATTGTTATTGTTGTTGTTATTGTTCCAAAGTGGTGAGGAGGGAGATTACACACGAAGCCTCGACGCCAGCATAAATCAAATTTACAAGGATTGTTTGTTACACTGTGACTCCGGGGGGGGGGGAGTGGAGGGTTGGGGTCGCTTGGGGTTGGGGGATGGGCGTTTGGTGACTCGTTGGCGTCGGGACGTGATGATAGTTTGAAGAACCTTTACGCCAAATCTCATACAAGTATCATTGATGAATGAATGCACCAGAATAACTTCAACTTCGATTATCAGGTCTTTTTGTAGTTTCTTGACTACAGACTTTTTAAGCTGAAGAAACTACTTGTGAAATTGCTCACTTCCAATACTGTCTAATCCCAGAACTGCCTACTGCTATGATTTTGCAAAATGTATCTCATTTTATACTGTCCAGAAAAGATCCTTTAGTAGGTCCACCAATTCTTATAGATATCACCAATCCTGAGGGCACAAACAGGTACTTTTTCATAGTTTGGTGGTAAAGAATAAAATACCACTCAAATACTACTCATGAATACCACTGAGGGTTCTCCAGGGGGTCTCAGCTGCCCCATGCTTCTAGATTCCTCTAAATACCTTTAATTATCCCGGGAATCCTTAAAGAACTCTTTGTAGGAAATATTGTACCAGATGTTTCACTGGATAATAAGGGTCTTTAGAGTTCTAACAAAATTGCTGTCGACTGTAAAATGAAAACTCCAGTTTGAAAGGTTCTTTACTGTAGTTATCCCTGCATACAGTCGATGCATGGGTTAGGGTTAGGGTTAGGGTTAGCCCTAGGGTTAACCCTCCACCAAAGTGCCTCATTATGAGTTATATGAATGATTTTTAAGCAGAATCTATTAAGTAGGCTAAGAACCCTTAATTATCCACGAAATGCCCAAAGAACCTAAGAGTGTACAAAGTAGAGAAAAGTGTTCAACTTCTTTTTGTCCTTCTTCTTTTTTGTATTGGAAACTTGGATGGATTTGCATGTTCTTCCTATTCTTTGGTCCTGTTCTTCCTGTTCTTCACAGTCCAAAGAAATAAGGCTGTTTGGAATTCCCAAATTGCCATGTGTGCCCTGAGCTGGATTTGAACCCGCTCCAGGTGCATCAGTTTGTTGCAGTAGAGTATTTACACATTACTTTCCCTCAGAGGTAATACTGAAGGAGAGTTTTAACATCGTCAAAGTGCAGTGATGTATTAGTGCATCTCTAATTCCTACAGATGGAGTCTTCTCAGACTGTTCTTAGCTCCTCCCGGTTCCTAATGGTTCCTAATGGTTCCTAATATTTCTTGACCTAAAGGAAATCGAAGCGGGCCAGCAGTGTGTTCACCTCTGACCGCTTCCAGTGGAAAGACAGCGAGGGAAGTGAAGCTGAAAAGTGAAAAGGTGACAACAAGCAAATTGATGTGAAGTGGGTAGGGCAAGCAGCGGAATAAAATGTGCATCACTCATAATATTTTCTATACAAAACACTGTCGCTATGCAAAAAAATAGCAGATAATTAAACAAAATTGAGGATAGCGATTTAGCTAGCTAATAGATTTTATTTCCAGAATGTAATTGCAGAACAGCTGTGGAAAACAGCATGAGAGCATCAGAAATATCAACATTTCTCTCATGTTATTACGATAAACGACTAAGATAAGCTTTCTTTTTAAAGACTAAAGCATCACCGTAGTCACACGTCAACGTGCCAACAGCAGCTCAAATTCTAATACAGTTAATGTCAAGACTGCATCACCGTGTTACCTTACAGAAATCATCCCCTCTGGCTTTCACATTCTGGCATTTCTGCTCCTTCTCCTCCTCCTTGTTCTCCTGAGGTCCGTCTCTTCATTCCTCTTCCACGGCGAGGTCTTCTGAGAGAACCTGGGGCCAAAAAATTACTCCTCTGGTTTAATTGGCATTATCATTTTAGCTTTCTGACAGAGATGGATCGCTGCTAGTGCATCAGACCACCGCTGTCGGGAAGTGGGGAGGGGGAGGAGATGGGTCTGAAGGGGTGTGAAGGGAGAGATGTGAGAAAGAGAGGACGATGAGATGAATCTGTCTACAGGTGAGAGATTCAGTGAGCAACAAACCAGAAAGCAGAACTCTATGAAAACGTTCAAAGTGAAATCTGTGGAATAGCGGCACAGTTAATGGTTAGCACTGATGCCTTGCACCTCCATGGTCTGGGTTCGATTCCTGCCTTCAGGTCTGTGTGCATGGAGTATGTGTGGTCTGCCCATGCATGGTGGGTTTCCCCACTAGACAAGTTGTCTAATTTCCTCCCACAGTCCAAAGACATGCAGATTAAGCTTATTGGTGTCCCCACATTGCCCATTAGAATGTGAATGTTCACTGGAGGTCTTACCAAGGTTGTAAAAATGGGAGTAAATACAAAGGTCACCATTGGCCTTTATATATATATACACTTACCTGAAGGATTATTAGGAACACCTGTTCAATTTCTCATTAATGCAATTATCTAATCAACCAATCACATGGCAGTTGCTTCAATGCATTTAGGGGTGTGGTCCTGGTCAAGACAATCTCCTGAACTCCAAACTGAATGTCAGAATGGGAAAGAAAGGTGATTTAAGCAGTTTTGAGCGTGGCATGGTTGTTGGTGCCAGACGGGCCGGTCTGAGTATTTCACAATCTGCTCAGTTACTGGGATTTTCAC
>QMIH01001167.1:36865-39442 GCA_003987875.1 Clarias batrachus | reverse complement strand
GCACACTTTAGGCCCCTTAGTGCCAACTGGGCATCGTTTAAATGCCACGGCCTACCTGAGCATTGTTTCTGACCATGTCCATCCCTTTATGACCACCATGTACACATCCTCTGATGGCTACTTCCAGCAGGATAATGCACCATGTCACAAAGCTCCAATCATTTCAAATTGGTTTCTTGAACATGACAATGAGTTCACTGTACTAAAATGGCCTCCACAGTCACCAGATCTCAACCTAATAGAGCATCTTTGGGATGTGGTGGAACGGGAGCTTCGTGCCCTGGATGTGCATCCCACTAATCTCTATCATCTGCAAGATGCTATCCTATCAATATGGGCCAACGTTTCTAAAGAATGCTTTCAGCACCTTGTTGAATCAATGCCACATAGAATTAAGGCAGGCTGAAGGTGAAAGGGGGTCAAACACTGTATTAGTGTGGTGTTCCTAATAATTCTTTAGGTGAGTGTATGTACATTATGATGAATTTACACAATTCTATACATTTAGAGACCAAAATAACCTTGATAACACCTTTTTAAATTGTAGTGTTCATAGGGATACATAACACCTACATGAGCACTTCAAATAAAGAAAGAAAGAAAGAAAGAAAGAAAGAGAAACACTGAAATGGGAAAATTTCATAGGTACATAGAAAAATGAGTGCGGAAGGAGGAAAGGAAGGAAGGAAACAGGTAAAATATGTTAGATAAGCTAACATCCGGAAAATTTCAGGTGAGAAAAAAAGAAAGAAACATAGAAAGAAACGAAGAAAGAAAGACAGCAGGGTTGAAGGAAAAGAAAGTAAAGAGAACCTCCCAGATGTTTATCTTTAGAAAGATAATGTAACAAACATAAAGTAAAGACGATAAAGAAAACTAAAATAGATAGAGAGGCGGAGAAACAAAAAGAAAAAAAATGAGAGGGAGTGGAAAGAGAAAAGCAGAGCGAAAGTGAAAGAGAGGAATAAACATTAGCTAAATGGATAACACTTAGTATCTCATGATATTCTCCAGAGATTAGAGAGAGAGAGAGAGAGAGAGAGAGAGAGAATGAAAGCAAAAGAGGTTGGAGAAAGAGCGACTGATACAGGTGTAGATGAACAGGCCGAGTGTGAGAGATGACGGAACAGAGGAGACGCTAGTGAGCAGAGAAAGAGAAAACTGGAAGGATGAGAAGAGAGATTTGCTCTGTTCATGTCCTCTCCGCTGCTCGTCATTTGTTTGTGTGAGTGGAATAAGAAAAATGAAACCTGTTTGAAAGAAAGAAAAAGGAGAGAGAGAGAGAGATAGGAAGAGACGGATAATAAAAATAGCGGAGTGCAGAGTGGACAGCGGTGAGTCGGGCATTACTCACTGGCTCTCGGAAAAATGCGCTGCTCACTGCAAGACCATGCATCACCACCGGCCCAAAACTAATGGGCTGTCTCTCGCGTATTTACCTTCGACTGCTCGCTCACACACACACGCACACACACACACACACACACACAGTATCTGAAATCAGTACAAAAACTCTGAATCTGTCTGTAATCTCATGGTGAAAAATTGGCTCTCCATGAGAAAGCTACCACTACAACCACACCACCATGCAAACATCATCTTACTCCAGTTACTCCAGTAAGCCCATTCTGCCTCCGAACGCCACCTACAACTAGAAGGCTTTGATCTTGTCAGTTTCAGGACCTACAAGAGGCATAGCATCACCACAAATACCAAGGCCAAGGCATCCAAGCTAACGTTCTTCACCATGCCGCACAGCATTCAGCTGTAAATGACGGATGTTCTGTCCTTTAACAGAGTCTACAACCTGCCCTGGGGTTGGACCTACTCTAACACATACAGTACCAGTATGGCCTTGGCATGAAAACTTGGGATAAGGCTCAAACCCCCACCTGCTCTTCAACAACATTGATACTTTTAACTTATATTCTGGTAGACATGTCTCTTGAACTTGCCCAGACCTATCTTTTGAGTCCAAGAACATCAGGAATCATTGCTCAAGACTGGTTTCCACTAGGTAATGAAACTTCCATCTTCCCTGAACTTATGTGAAAGCTCACATCTACTTCCAATCTTACCTGCAAACTTACACTAGATTCTTCTTCCAGCATGACTGAAGCCTGCTCGGCCTTTTGCGCCTTTGGATCTTCCACCATTCAGCACACTCTAATTTTGTCCCTTGCTGAGACAAAGATTATGATTAGCTATACAAAGCATATAAGAACACCAACAATACCAACCAACTTTCCTCCAAGCTTGGTGATCAGATCCTGGACCTTCTAAACCAATTCAGGTAAAACAGAAATGGGAGGAGGAAGTCAGTAATATGCATTTGACCTAATGTAGCTCAAACACCTGGAACACTCTCAAACATCTATTCAGCAGAAGCAGTCCAGCTAAACCCTGGCCAGTTTCAGTCAACTCCATGAACTCCATTGGTTATGGCCAACAATGGTAGGTGGAGGCTTTCACTTGACAAGTCAATCCTATAAATGATCAATGATCCACCCCTTTTACGAGCTAGCAGTAGCCATGAAGGCCTTCACAAATTAATAAACACATTCATACTTCATGAGT
>QMIH01001167.1:19365-31865 GCA_003987875.1 Clarias batrachus | reverse complement strand
TGATGTGATACGATATATTATGGTACGATACGACTCAGGACGATACACTTCCATACAACATGATGAGACACGATATGAGACGATACAATACACGAAACCTGAATCCAATAGAATTTGATTTGATATTTGAAATTAAACGGTTACAATATGATACAATTCAATACGAGATGATGTGATACGATACATTCTGAGATCAAAGATGAAACAACTCTATACGTTATGATCCAATATGATACAATTCAGTACAAGATGATGTCATACGATATGTTAGGATCCGATATGATACGATACGGTATGAGACGATATGAGACGTTCCAGAACAACATGAGACGACACAATACGGCACAAACGATTTTTTTCTTCTTCTTTTTTTCTTTTTAGCATTTAGGCAAAGAGTCTTGCATTTAATACCACAGAATTGCTGCTTTCTCGTGACCCAATAACTCATGGATGATGATGTAGAGCAGAACCGCTGTAGTACTGTTAGTGAGTTATGACCCGTTCATGTAATGCCAGTTTTATTCATTTATTTATTTATTTATTTATTTTTGTTTAATAAAAAGGATTTCACTTTTTAAATTGTTGCATTACTCCAAATCATGGCACGCTATTATTCATAAAGGAATTGTTTTAAGTTAGAAAAGTCGAACGGTAAAACATATCATTAGTTAATTGATAATAACTGCTTGGGATTTGAAGCACAGTTCCTCAACAGCAGCTCGACCAAAACCACAACAAGCGCAAAATACCCCACACCATCCCTCCAACCCTCAAGCACCCAGCCCACCCCACCCCACCCCAACACCTCCTCCTCCTCCTCCTCCTCCCCCAGCCTGGGGTCATCCATCATGGCCGCCATGGAGCCCGAGGCCTGCAGGACGCCAGCGGCTCTTTGTGCGAACGAGTGTCGGATCAGCAAAAGTCTATTAAAGGCTGGTGGGCTTTTCACCAGCTATTGGCAGCGGGTCAGTGACTCGGGCGCTGTGCTCTCCTCCGCTCTCCCTCGCTCCACTCTTTGTGCCCTGACACAGATCCCAGCAAGATTAATGATTTTTAGCAGCTATTCTCTCTCTCACTCTCTCTCTATCTCCCTCTTTTTCACACTCTCTCTCTCTCTATAACCTCCATTTCGCATCTGTTATGAGCCGACTCTCCGAGCTGTTTATCCCTCCATCTGTTTTTTTTTTTGTGTCTTTTTTGCCATGTTTCACTTACACTCTTCCACAGTGTGTGCTGCTCCTGTATTTTTCTCTAAATGCCTTTTTTATTTTTTAGACACGTCATGAGCCGACTTGTACTTGTACCTGTTTAGCTGCTTTCACACGTATTTGTCCACATAGGAGTGAATTTTGAGGCGGTTTGTTCACAACACTCAGATTTAATGTGAACAGAATTTCAAATATTTAATGACTCTTTAGAACACACGGCGGCGTCTCCGCAGCGCCACTTTGGACTTGAGTTCATTCCGAGTCGAATCCCTTTCTGGTTAGAGTTTACTTGTGTAGCCTCCTCATTCAGATGCTCTCAGACACGTGTTGTCATCTGTCTACAGGACCGTGCTGAACACACCATACATAACTCATCACAGCATATGCATAAGCAACTCCTCAGGCATTCATCTCACTGTTTGTGCATTTCATCTATCTGAAATCCTACCAAATCAAAATCCTCAGAATTCCTTATTTAGCCAAAACTTGAGAATATTCTTTGTGACAAACAATAAAAAGCCAAACCATCGATCCTGTCAAAGCTCCTAACTAGGTAACAATATACTCGTTTTTACGTAGATTGCGCAACTTTAAACCATTTCTAAAACTGACAAACTGATATAAATACACTATCACAGTTTATGTACTGTAGTAGACAGCATTCTGGAGTAGCTAGTGGAATTTATTATTATTATTATTATTATTATTATTATTATTAAAGCTAATAACTATGATTCTTCAACTAGGAAAAAAAACAAAGCAAACATCTTTGAGGTTTTTTGAAATTTTTGCAATTTTCAACTCAACCCTAAGTTTCCTCAACATGGCGGCTCACAAGATCAACAGTAAAAAAACGAACAAAAGCATACTTTCATCAATTGAAATGAATGTGTCTTAGTATATTATATCAGTCAACATAGCCATTAGTTGGCCATATCAGTTTATCTGAAAAATCAAATACAAATAAGTTGGCTAGCTTGTTGCTAACAAACGCAGAATTTGATTGATGTCTTTTTTAGGAAAAATTTACACATTTTCAAGTTCCCAAATTTTTTTTTTCTTTTTTTTTTTTTTAAAGCTTTCACATTAAAAAATATAGTAGCAGTGTAGATTTTTAGCTTTTTTGTTCAACAATTGGACGAACCAAGACTAGAACATTGAGTACACTAGTACATTGAATGCACAATCTTTTTTATATTTTTATCAAATACTATTCGCAAAAATCTAAATGGTATGGCATAAGTACCATAAACCATAATAATAACATTGGCTTGTAATAATATAACAATAATGTAGCTGAACAAAATAATAATAATAATAATAATAATAATAATAATAATAATTTTTCTTTTCATTTAATTTAATTTTCTTTTCATTTCTGTGAAGCTGCTTTGAGACAATGTCCATTGTTAAAAGCGCTATAGAAATAAAATTGAATTGAATTGAATTAATAATAATAGCTCAGTTTGACAAGCTAGCTTTAGCGTTTTAGCTACATTTTCTAAGCATCTTTAATTGTAGAAAACATTGGCTGTAGTTTAGACTTAAATTTGTTGTAATTTAGCTTCATTAAAGAATGCGTATCTTATGGCTTGTCAAGTTATAACTTCAGAATAGCATTTGGTTACCATGTATAAACTTGTCCAACTATTAGGACTGTGACCTCACAGCTTATGTCATAAAAGTGTAAAAGGATTCAATTTTAAGAGTTTATTTTCTAACAGAATTCAGTCTGTGTTTAGTCGTACTGTAATGTGGTGTAAAATGTTGGTGTTCATTCACTGGGTGCTGAGGAGCCGGACTCAACTCCTCCCGGTGTGATTTGGTCTACAGCACATTGCCCCGCCCAGCTGGGGAGAGATTATGACATTTCAAATATTTTGATGCCCCGGTGTCATATGGATGCGATTTCAAAATTTATGTTGTGTCAGAAAGTTGTATTGTCGAAGTTTCTTTTTCATTCTTGGCTTAATGGAATGAAATAAGAATTGCACACTACTGTACTGTATGTAACAGTTTAGGTCTGTTCATAGATTTTAAAGTCAGAAGTCTGCATCAATTTAAAACAATCTGCAGCACAAAGAAGCTTAATTAAAGTAATTTAATGAAATGTTATTAATTTATTAGCGATAATTTATTTTTCAGGCTAAAGTGGACAAGGTTGTTTGCATTAAAGCAACTTGACTTAAGTTTGGTTGAAATATTTAATTTCTTTTTATGTAAGTGATTTTGATGTATTAAGAATAACTCTAGTGAGGAGTTGTATTTTATAAACTCTTTATGATATTCGAATTTTAACACCAATTAAATAAATTCTGACAAAAAGAGTAACTTTAACTCTGCGTGTATTCGATGGTCAGACACCTTGAGTTATATTGAATTGCACTTGAATATATTGGCTAAACTCACAGTGTGTATTACAAAGACTAGACACGGTTCGAGAAAAAAAAAAAGATCCTTTGAAATTTCTAGTCTGTGAGATTAAAGACTCCATCCCCAAACTATTTTAATCAAAATCTATAAATAACATCGCTCTGCTGTCTCTACTTTGCTAATTAAGTAGCTAATGTTTAAGTGACATGAAACAAAAACCATGCTTTTAGTTTCCCTTCAATCTTCAGCCCAAAAAAATGATCCCCTGACACACATGCTACTGAGCAGATGTCCAGCATAAACTCAAAAATCATTCCTGCGCCATAAAAGTGTTCAAAATCCAGAACAACTTCCATGACGTGATCTACAACCAGTAACATCAGCAGGACCTTTTTCATGATTCCAAGCATTCATGAATTATTTCATTATTTAAAAAATATATATATATATATATTAATCTGTGTCTGTAAAGCAAAGGAAAAAAAAAGAGAGATTGTTGAGGATTTACGCGTCTACCAGCAGCACAGAGGGAAACACTAAGGGCAGCTTAATGTTGCGCTACATCATCGCTGAGTTGCGTGATGCAGAGTTTCTCATGTGAAATTCCATGCAGCTCAGGCAATGGAAAACTGGGCCATGTGTAGAGAAAACGCGTTTTAGATGAGCGAAGGTAAAGTGATGGAAAACTGGGTCATATAAAGTAGAGATTTAAAGTGGTAGCGTGTTGAAAAGTGAAATGAACGCACAAGGATTTCCCAAAATGAGGAAGTTCTGAATCACAATATTTTCCTTATTTGGCAGATAATTTAGATAGGAGGCGTGGCCTAATGTTTGAAGGTATAATTAGTTTAGCAATTTAACTCACATTTGTATATTTAAATTCATCATTAATGCAGAATATTTCTGTTATTCTGATGTGTTTCTTCAAGTCTGTTACTTACAACTGAATTCCCACTGCCAAATTCATTTGTGTGTGTGCGTGTGTGTGTGTAACTTTGCGTTTGTAATTTGAAACAGTTTATTGTAACTCCAGGGTAGATTCCATTTTATTGTGTTTCTCTACTTGAGGAGTTGTGGAGTTTTGAGAGCTTTTGAGGTCAACTTGTAAAAGTTCCAGGCCTGGGTCACTGCTGCTGTTGACCAGTGATAGCTTTGGTTCAGTTTTATTAATATAATGCCATTAGCCTGGTGACATTGACGTGATGAATTCCACTTGGCGGCATGGTTCTGACCCTATTAGCCTGGTGGCATTGGGCTGGTGGCGTCAAAATGTTGACATCAGTGTAGTGGCATTGGCTTAGCAGCTATAGCTTGGTGTCACTGTGCAGCGGCTTCGGCTTGGTGGTATTAGCTAGATATTATCTGCTTGGTACAATTGACTTGGTGATATCAGTTTGGTGTTATAAGTTTGATAGTATAAACTTGATGGTTTCAGCTTGGTAGTGCTAACTTGGTGATATCAGTTTGACATTATCAGTTGGATGATGTCAACTTAGTAGTGTCAGCTTGATAGTATTGGCTTGATTACATTGGCTTGGTACAGCTAACTTGGTAGTATCAGCTTAACAGTATCGGCTTGATAGTATCAACTTTGTAGTGTCGGCTTGGCAGTGAATTGACATGATACTGCACAGTAGTATCAACTTGGTTGTGTCAGCTGGTAGTGATGGCTTGGTAAAATTGACTTGCTTACTTGATAGTATCATATTGTTAGTGTCAGTTTGGTGGAATTAACTCGATAGTATCGACGTGGTAGCATCAGCTTGGTAGTCTCGGTTTGGTATGATCAGTTTCATAGTATTGGCTTCTTAGTGTCGGTTTGGTAGAATAAGCTGGATAGTATTGACTTGGTTGTCAGGGTAGTATTGGCTTGTTGGCACTGTGCCATACCGGTAGCACCCAAAGTCATGATTAGTTCCCGTTTGAGTCTGGCTCCTCTTAAGGTTTCTGGAGTTTTTCTTGCCACTGTCACTGCTGGCTTGCTCATGAAGGATAAATGTATAAAGCTATAAACATTTCTGATGTCTTTAAATGAATATAAATAATATGTCTTTTTATAAACCTGGTTTGCAACAAGGTTCAAGGTTCATCCTGGTAGTTTTGGTTTGGTGGCATTGTGTGTTGGCACTAGCTTGAACGTCTCTGTTGATCCCATCAGCTTGGCACTGGTATTGAATGGATGACATTGGCTTGGCAGCATTGTTCTAGTGGCATTGTTGTGGTGGTTTGGGTGTGGTGATATCGGCATTGTCTCTGGGTCATGAGATTACAGTTGGCTTGGTGGTTCTGGCTGGTGGCATCAGTGCGGTGACCTTCTGGAGTCTCTAGTCACAGTTCTGTCTTTGTTTTTTGCACGTCTCTTGTTTTGTGTTGATTCAAATAAATAAAATGGATAATTATTACCAGTATATGCAGATGTTTATACACAAATAAAATAAGTGTTTGATCATTTCAGCATGCAGGTTATGCAACTCTAACCACCATGCTTAAGCTTGTCTTAGCTGTTAGCTACGTTAGCTCCATGTTATCTTCAGAGTAAAAAAAAAACAAAAAAAACACAGAAGTTAACTTCAGACGCTGAACGCAAATTACGTTTGCGGCTAAGTGGAAAGCGATTACAGGAACATGAAAGCGATTCTTAAAAGGAACTCATATTGAGTTTGTGTTTTCCATTTCGACATTAAGGCTAAACTGCTCCTGGTTTATACGTGCAAAATTGTGAGCCGCTCGTTTTCTCATCCATTTGTTCAGCATGTGTGTGTTTAACACATTGCACAGATCGAGACGCTCTGATGTGGCCGTTTGTGATCCTGCGCCGCTGGTTCCAGTTGCCTCTCGCGGCATGTGAAAGTTGCAGCTTCAAAGTTAGCGAGTGTAAAACGAATAGAGGACAGATGTGAGGACAAACCAAACAAAATGTCCTTGCTTTCTATCTCTCCAATTATTGGCCTTGTCAGTGAAATGTACTGAGTTATTAATGCTTCGTTGTGATTTTGGGGCAATTTTTTGCATTTTTGAAAAATATTTTTGTCTACATTCATGAATCCTGTTTCAGTCCTTACTGCGTTTTTATACAGTTTCTATCCATCCATCCATCCATCTAGGAACCTCTGTTGTCCAATAGGAACCGTGGAGGCCAGTGGTGACCGTTGTATTTATTCCCATTTTCACGACCGTGGTACAGTAGGTCCTCTGGGAAACATTCACACACTACGGGCCATTTGGGAACGCCAATCAACCTAATCTGCATGTCAAGAGAAACAGGAGAAAGAGAAAGAGAAAGATGATGGGATCTAGAGCTTCATTAAACTGTTAATGAAGGGTCAGGTTTCATGATGTTTCACGCTATAGCGCCCCTAGTGGCAAGTCTGAGACTTCAGCTTGTGACACACACTCTCAGGAACACAGTTATGTGTGTAACCGGCCTTGTGTAGCTCGAGGCATCTACATTCGTGAACCCTGTTTCAGTCCTTAACGTGTGAGTGTTTCTATGGTAGCCGAAGAGCCGCAGTGGCTGAACCGCATTACTAGATGATTTATTGCACACCACCCTCAGGAGGCGCTCTTTCGCAATTTCGTCGCCATTTTTAGCTCTCTGACTTTTATGGATGTTAGTTAGACATGAATAAACCGGTAAATGCTTTAAACATGCTTGGCCATTTACATCTGATTGATTATTAATTGATTAATTAATTATCAGCTAACAACGCACATCGGCAACACACAGCATGAGCGTGTAAAGAAAATCAACGAAACACCGCGGAAATATTACAGGATCTGACAGAAATTTATAAATGCCACTACACAAGCACAACAGTGTGTTGCAATATCATAACCAGTTTACAGAAGACGTCTAATGAGACAATTGTGTGAAAAATGTTAAAAGAGAGAGAGAGAGAGAAAAAAAAAAACAGGAACATGAGGCTCCAAAAAATGGAAACCTTCTGGTGAACTCCATTAATATTACATTCCTCTAGGAGGTCAGATGTTAAAACTTTAAATAAATCTGTTTTGACATCAACAGAATAATAGATGAATTGATGATAAGGAGCACTGTCACATCATCTGGCACCTGAACTGTGTGCTTACAAAGGATGGCCAGTAGGGGCGCTGTACTCTAGGAAATAGCACTCAACTTTCACTTGCCTTATGTTCTGTGTGTGTGTGTGTGTGTGTGTGTGTGTGTGTGTGTGTGTGTGTGTGTTTATAACCTGATCCATACATTCATCTAATTAAGAATGACTTCATTATTAATGTTTTTTTTTTCTGCTGAATTTTTAAAAATAAATATAGTTTAAAGAAATATACTCTGAACTCTGCGTGTGTGTGTGTGTGTGTGTGTGTGTGTGTGTGTGTGTATGTTTTGGTCTTTTATTGATTTTCTTTTTTTCATATTTATGAGGCGCTTTATTTGCACTTATCTTAGCCCGGGTTTTAAACACTTCCTGATCGACCCGTGCCTGCTCAATGCTCTTAAAGGTAGATGCAGTTTACGCAATATTTTAATAATGGATGATTCAGCTGGAAGATTGATCCTGTTCGAGTAAACAAGAATGTCTGAGCTGGTCGGTAAATATTCAGGCGCAAATTAAAGACAGTTCTGGATGCTTCGTGTTAGGGACTTGTGTTTATTTTAACCTTCAGGATGAACTTTGAGAGTTTATGTGGAGTTGGTTGCCATGGTTCGCACTAACGATGTCATTTCATCATCAGATTCAATCAGTGCATTTCATATTGTTTAATATTAGTAGCTATCTTTATACCTGCCCAATGAAAAGCTTTTTAAATGCTCCTCCTCACCTTTCTTAAAGTTTCACACAGTTCTGGATTTCTAAGCTGATTTATTAACATTTTTAAAAATTGCATATTTTCATTTTATTATATGTTTGTCTTTTTAAGTACATGTCTGTGCCATCTTAAGTAATGGAGACAAATAATATCATGTAGTTTCCACAATTGTAATCTAATACAGATTAAAGCCATCTCGAGTGAGCTTTAATGAACTATTTCATGAAATTTAGTTTACTGTGCAAAGAAATTGTACTTTATTTTTCTAAATGGATTAAGAAAACCTCACAAAAAAACTAAGTGCCAGTTCTAAATGCCAGTGTTTTTCCTGATTATATCTTTAAAAAAAAAAAAAAACTTATTTTTTTACCACTAAATGTTTTTAACCAAATTCTCTTCTTTAATTTCAACATTTTCAATGTTTATTAAAAATTTATACACTGACATAATCAATCAACAAAACCTAATTAATGCAGTTTTAAATATTAAAATTTAGAAATGTTCCTTCTCGTGACCTTTGACCTTATCACTGAAAAGACTTTAGGAAAATAGAATTTTTTTTCTTTTAGAATTCTTTTGTTTGAAATTAAAAAATTGTGTGTTATTTGCATTTGTATTTAAAGTAACTCTTTGTTTTGACTGAAATTAAATATAAAATATGAGGAAAAACTAAGAATTAAATAAAGAAATATAAAAACACAAAAGGGTAGAAAACTTAAATCTTAAGCATAAATATTTAAATATTTAAAAAATAAATATAAATTATTTAAGTAACTCAGTACAAGAAAATGTTATTAGAATATGTTTAATTTATATTAAGCATTTTTATCTCGTGTTTTTTTTCTTTACATTGTTTTCATCACAACATCAAACTGCTCTTATTTCTATTTACAACAAAAACAGCATTTAATAATGAGAAGAAAGATAAACTCTCAGCATCATTATTAAAAAAATATTATTAAAAAAGGATTAAAAAGCATTAAGTATTATTAAGTTAACTTGTTAAAAAAAAAATAATTTAAAAATCTTTGCACGACTAAATGCAGGATTGGACTTGTAGAGGACGGAGTCTGATCTGACAACAGATCAGACAGGTTCTCCTGAGAGATGAAATACGTAGCGATCGGTGCATAATTTATGATTACAGTTATTCACATGCTTTTATCCAAAGTGAATTATACGCGAGGCAGAAGAACGTTCCGGCTCGGAGCTGGTAAAGGAGTGAAGGTGAGACAACAAACACACAAACAAATGAAAAAATGACAGTGCACATTATTGCTTGTAGTAATAAACTAAAATAAATAAATTAAAATAAATAAATAAATTCACTCTGTGTGCTGAAATAAAGGTTACTTTACTAACATATGTTCGTTTTATTTATGCTGAAGTTTAGATTTTCTTGAATTGCTTGTATATATTATTTTTATATGGATTAAAAATAAATGGATAAAAATTCTGTGTTTTATAAATCTTTAATACCGATCATATCACACACATATAGAGTATTATTTTACATTAATAATAAACATTTTTATTTAGTTTTTCTACAGAGGTTATTTGTTATTTCCTAATTCTTTTAAAAACGTAATGTTGCTATTTAATATTGTAAAATAAATAAAAAAGTCTGGAGGAGCCTGAGAACCGGTTAAAGAAGATTAAAATTTTTATTAAAAAATCTAATTATTAAATTGGAGTTGTAAAGTGGTTCTCCTTAATATATATATATATATATATATATAAAGAAAATAAATTCTGTGACAGAAAAACTAAAATTTTAATAAAAAAGCAAGCTAAATAAATAAATAAATAAGCAAATAAATACATAACGTAATAGAAAAGAAGGAATAAAATACATTTTAAAGTAAAACAGGAGAGATTAAAAAATATAAAAGAAATGTGCAAGACTATAAATATTTTTCATCCATTTACTTTTGTTTATTTTATTTTGTTTGTGTTTTTATTTTATTTTATTTTAGAAAATTTTGCCATGAAACAAGACCCTGACTATGGCTCTCTTGATCTCCTTTTCCATTACACAGACACACACACGCACACACACACACACACACGCACACACGCACGCACACACACGCACACACACACACACACACACACTCCTCTCATCTCCCTACAGTTTGATGAATGATCTGCTGAAGCTGTTCCTGTTAATCATTAGGCCTCTCTAAAGGGACACAAAGGGGAAAGAGGAAAAGGAGGAAGCGCTACATGATGTCAGTCAGCTTTACAAAAAGCATCTAATAAACACTTGCAGGAAGAAGAATAAACTTTCTCTCTCTCTCGTTTTTTGCAGATATTTGATAAAGTCTCCGGAGCTTACCTTCATGTCCAGGATTTAAACTCCTGCAGTAAATCCAACATTCGGGGGGAAAAATCCAAAATCCTGCGTCCTGTACTTGGTGTCTTAAAATCAAGTGAGTAAATAGTGTATATGGGTGTGTGTGTGTGTGTATTAGTGTGTGTGTGTGAGCGCAGGCCCGAGTGTGTACACTGATGCTGCTGCAGTAGGAAAGTGCTACGCCGTCCTGCAGCGCGTCCTGCACCCAGCGAGTGCTCCATGCAGAAGTGCTGCAGCTGATTTTATTCCCGTTATCCATTCCTAAAAAATTCGTAGGATGTGGAATCTCATTAGGAGAAGAAGCAGCATCAACACTTTTCCTGCCCTGTCCATAAGCAACGCTAAGCAACACACGCATCACTTAATAGATCATTAACCAGCAACGTGCTGCTGACACAGGGCTTTCCTTTCCACGTCTTCTCTCCTCTCTCCGCTACAGCCGGCGCAGGACAATACCACCGACCCGGGGCTAATGCGCTCCTTTATTACTACTATCGCATTTATTACTGCGTTATTGTGATTGCACTTATTATTGCGCTGCTTTTATCGTACTGGTTGCTGCTTTACTGCGATTGCATTCATTGTAGCATCAGTGTTATCGCATGTGTTACTGCATCAGTGTAATTGCATTTAGTGCTGCTTTACTGTTCCCGCATTTATTACCACATTTTTATTATTATTATCACTTTTATCACTGCAGCACTACCGCATTTAATATTGGGTTGTTATTGCCGTTACTACTACCTCACTACTGCATTTAGTCCTGCACTGTTATTACATTATACTCATCTCAATGCTGCATTTATTACTGCATTATTACCGCATTATTACCGCATCACTATTAACCCCATTATTACCGCTTTTATCACTGCAGCACACTGCATGTAACACCCATTGCATTTATTACTGCACCACTGCTGCATTTATTCCTGCACTGTGATTCCAAATTACTGCATTAATTTCTGCGTCATTATTGCATTCACTAATCTGTCACTACTGTGAGTCGTCCTGAACTATTACTGCATCGCTACTGCGTTCATTCCTGCACTGTTTTCATCTCACACCTACAACATTACTGCATTTATTACTGCCTTATTAAGGCATTATTCCTCCATCATCATTCCTGCGCTGTGATCGCATCACTCCCACAGCACTACTCTGTATATTACTGGGGTATTATCGCATTTATTCCTCCACCACACGCTGTGTTTCTTCACTGTGTCATGCTCGTGCGAGTAGATATGAACATAATACAGTAAATAGATCATTATTTGTAATAAATAGCTTTGATAATCATCAAGTGATGAGCATCGTAACGATGGAGGCTTGTGCTGGAGGTGTTGCCACATTTTCATTCTCAGGGTTTGGGAGTAAATTGTGCTGTAATTTATGATGTTTCTGTTTTGCATTAAACAATAAGAAAATGGTACACACACACACACACACACACACACATAAAGAGAGAGAGAGAGAGAGAGAGAGAGAGTACAGAAAACTACAAGCAGCAACATATTAATCAGCTGATATTTACATTATAACTGTAATTATTTATCATTAATTTAGTGCACAGATGTGAAATACAACATAACCACATTTCTGATTTAATAACACATTTTAATTATAATTGATCTTATAATATTTTAGCCTTATTGCATTTATACAGACAGAGAGAGAGAGAGAGAGAGAGAGAGAGAGATACCAAAAGTGTCCACATGGGGGCAGAGTGTGGCGAGTTTTCGCCTTTTTTCAGACCTCTAAAAGCTCCGATAATAAAC
>QMIH01001167.1:15626-18856 GCA_003987875.1 Clarias batrachus | reverse complement strand
GTTGATTATTTCTTTCTTTCTTTTTTCTTTCTTTTGTTACTCTATTAAATTTTAGACTAGTTTCGTGTCTGTGTGTGTGTGTGTGTGTGTGTGTGTGTGTGTGTGTGTGTGTGTGTGTTGAAGGGATGATTAATTATTTTTATTATTTTATTTTATTACCTACAGGCATGAAAGAATAAAAATAGTTGCTCCTCATTTAGAGGAAAAAATATTTATATCCTTATTGTTCGTTTTATTTTATCGCGTTTCAGTGGAGAAATAAATAAATAAATAAATAAAGTAGGTAAATACGCATTTATTTAGATTTAGATTTCAGTCTAATACCTACAGTGTGTTTAGAGAGAGACACAGAGAGAGAGAGAGAGAAGCTCTGAAGCAAAGCACCAAGAACTGAAGAGGGGGGGCGGTGGGCGGGGTTATGTAAATCCAGCGCTAATCCGCGTCTCTGATAGGACTGGAGTGCGCTCTTGGGGACACACCTCCCGTGCCGACGTCACGGCTCTCCGCGAGTATAAAAAGCCGGGCCAGGTTTCGGGCCGAACAAGAAGCGATCAGGAATAAGGAGGAGCGAACGGGAGAGAGAGAGAGAGAGAGAGAGAGAGAGAGAGAGCGCGAGCCGTTACAAAGAACGCACGCGCGCACACACACACACGCGCGCACAGAAAAGCGCACGCGACAGCAGGAGGAGGAGGAGGAGCGCGCGGGCTCATAAGCGGGCACGCGGAGGCGGAGCGGGTGCGCGCTCGATCTGTCTCTCTGCGGTGCGGAGCTGGAACACAGAGCTGCGTCCGTCTCTGCTTTAATCCTTTATTCTTTTATTTCTTTTTTTTTTCTTTTTTTCTTTTCGGATTCACACCGGAGGGACTGGAGCCCTTTGTGTATTTCTTTTTCTGCTTCTTTTTTGTTGTTTCTTTTTAAAAACCTATTTATGTTCCAAGTTCGGACCTGAGATTTGTGCACTGACTTTTTTTTTTCTTTTCCACCTCCGTTGTTTTTTTTTTTCTTCTTCTACTTTTCCTTTTTAGGCAAGTCGTGCACCAACTCGTGCATTATTATTATTTTTCTTTAAAAAAAAAAAACAGAAAACAAGTTCCTTTGTGCTGTAAAAAATTTTTTTTTTTGGTTGTTATAATTGTTTTAACATTTTCCCCGGTGTCGGTGTAAAACTGGAGGACTTACCCAGAGTGTTCCATCCGATCTGAGTAGAAGGAGAAGGAGAGGTGCGTTTTTGCCAGGCTTAAGCAGACGCACACGCAGACGCGCAGCAGCGGAGACGCGATGAGCGCCGAGGTGCTGCCCACAAGCCCGCTCGGCCTGGTGGACTACGTCAACGACTTCGACCTGCTCAAGTTCGACGTGAAGAAAGAAGCTCTGCACGGGGCGGTGAACGGCGGGGCGCGCGCCTGCCCCTCACGCGTGCAGCAGCCCCAGGGCTCGGTGTCGTCCACCCCTCTCAGCACGCCGTGCAGCTCGGTGCCCTCGTCGCCCAGCTTCAGCCCCACAGAGGAGCACAAGAGCAACCTGGAGGAGCTCTACTGGATGCCCGGTGGCGGCTACCCGCAGCACGTCGACCCTCACGCGCTGGGCCTGACGCCTGAGGACGCCGTGGAGGCCCTGATCGGGCATGCTCCACCGCCACACATGCAGCAGCAACAACAGCTGCAGCAAGGAGGTGGTTTTGATGGTTTCAGACCTGCCATGCATCATCACCATCATCACCATCAACATCCTCACGCGCAGCACCATCCTCACGCGTACGCCACACTTCAGCAGCACTCGGACGACCTGCACCCTCACACGCAGCAGCAGCAGCAGCAGCATCCTCATCAGCACCACAGTCAAGACCCGGACAGCCCGTCTCCCACCTCCCCTCAACTCCATCACCACCGCCACCACGCGCAGCACGGCACCCATCACGGCCATCACGCTCACCACCACCACCATCAGCAGCAGCATCACGGCAGCGGTAGCGGCGGCGCGCTGAGCCTCCTGGGCGTCGATGAGCGCTTCTCAGACGATCAGCTCGTCTCCATGTCCGTGCGCGAGCTCAACCGGCACCTGCGTGGCTTCTCCAAGGACGAGGTGGTGCGTCTGAAGCAGAAGCGGCGCACGCTCAAGAACCGCGGCTACGCGCAGTCCTGCCGCTTCAAGCGCGTCCAGCAGAAGCACGTCCTCGAGAGCGAGAAGACGCAGCTCCTCAACCAGGTGGAGCAGCTCAAGCAGGAGATCGGGCGCCTGGCACGAGAGCGGGACGCCTACAAACTCAAGTGCGAGAAGCTGACATCAGCGGCCGTGGGTTCCAGCGCAGCGGGCGGGTTCCGCGAGGCGGGTTCCACCAGCGACAACCCGTCTTCACCGGAGTTCTTCATGTGAGTTCTTTTCCTGGGTTCCGTCTCCGTCCTCTCCTGTGCCGAAGAGACTCCGATACTAATCGACATTATATCATGATTATTCTACTAATAACTTACAACAGCAGCTGTACTCTTCATATTAGAAAGAAAAATAACCCACAAACAATAATAATAACAGCAACAATAATAATAATAATAATATCAATAATAATAATAATGTTACTCTAATCATCTCCATCCATGAGCAAGTTTTCTAAAGATAAAAATCTTTTTTATTTTGTTTTAAATCAGAATTACAGGTTAAGGGTTTTTATTCTTTTATTTTTAAGGTGTGGTTTTGTTTTTAAACCAGAATCATGCAAGTACAATGCAAGTTTGGATTTCTTACTTTGGAAAAGTAGTTGCTTTTAGATAAACCATAAACACACACACGTTTTGTTTTTCCTTTCATTTGATAGCACAAAAAAAAAAAAAAAATCATTACGATCACAACGTTGAATCGAGGCAGAATCGAGACGCGTGGCGCACTGCGTGTTTGTTCAGCGCTATAAGTGATTTATTTCTTACGTCTCTTTGATTTTTAGAGCGTTAGCACCCTGCTCAGTCGTTCAGGACGGAAAAAAAGACTTAATACCGATGCTAAGGAGAGAGAGAGAGAGAGAGAAAGCGAGAGATAGAGAGGAAGAAAGAGAGAGATAGAGGACCTTTGGACTTTGTTTTTTTCTTTGGACTTCTCCCTCTTGGGTCCAATATGTCCTTGTTTTTTTGTCTTCAGAACAAGACAGTATGCAAAACTTTTATGCAACATCTCATCAGTTTATTGCCTGCTTGGTTAAATAAAAGTAAAGAAAAAAAAAAAACACACAAGATGAATATACT
>QMIH01001167.1:8126-10626 GCA_003987875.1 Clarias batrachus | reverse complement strand
TTAGAGTTTTGTGTGCTATATTATATACTATAATCTACACTGTCTGGCCAAAACATAAAAGCCACTATTTCAGAAGGGTCAAATTTTTGTTCTGCACCAAGCAAAGAAAACAACTAAGGAGATTTGAAATGACTGGAACTGGGTTAAACTGGGCCTTCAACACATTATGAAAACCTGGACGGACACTAAACTGAGTGCTAAACTGAAAAAAATGGAAAATCACTTAATCACTTGGTGAAGTCACAACAACAACAGTAGATATGTTTAATGTTTAGTTATGTTTAATACTGAAAGTAAAAGCATTTCCATACACACACTGTGTGATGAGAACTCACAGGATTGGGACTAAACAGCTGTGTGTCCATAAGAAAACCACTAGTGAGTGAGACTCAGTTTGCTAAGTTGCATAAAGACTGGACTTTGTCGTGATGTATAAAGGTCATGTGACCTGATGAGTCCAGACTGAGTCTGTTCCAGAGTGATGGGCGTGGTCAGGGTGAGAAGGGAAGCGCTGTAATGAAGCGATGCTCCCATCATGCATAGYGTCCACTGTACACGCCTCTGGAGACAGTGTTATGATCTGGTGTTGCTTCAGTCGCTCAGGTCGAGACTCAGCAACGTCATGTGGAGATAAAATGAAGTCACATGACCACCTGAATAGACTGAATCACCAGCACATCACATCTATGGAGGGTTTCTGCTTCCCTGATGGGAAGAAGAAACACAAAGCTAAAGGTGATTGAATGATATCTTAGTGTGCAAATTTTTTTTGGCCAGGCAGTGTGTACAACTATACATTGTTATACTATGTTTTCTTTATTTTATACTATACTATACTATAATCTACAGGGTGGGTGAAAAGTAACTAGACATAAAAAATTTGTAATAAAGACCATATTTCTAATAGAAATTTATTGAAACAAATTGTACATGTACTTTTTTACATAGAAAAATGAAAGCAAATCTTTCAATTTCTGCATAGCCACTAGTTGCGCAGCTAGTTTTCTCAAACAAGCCAGGGATGCAGCGTACAGTCGTCTGAAGGAAGTCGTTTGGGATATTGCTGAGAACCTCCTGAATCCGTGCCTCCGAGTCCTCCAGTGGGCGAGGCTTTGTCTTGTACACCTCCTCCTTTGCGTAGCCCCACAGGAAATAATCACATGGAATGAGATCTGGACCTGTTGGAGGCCATTCATGAGGTCCGCGTCATCCCAGCCACTGTCCTGGAAAATGCTGATCTAATAAACACATGCACAATAAGAGCAAAATGGGGTGGTGCACCAGTGAGAGTACAAATTTTATACTGTATATTGTGGTGATGTTTATTGGCTAAGATAAAATCTAAGGGGAAAATTAAAGTCCAAAAGTAAATTTTAAATAGTATTTATTATATAAGGCAGGAACTGCAGCTAGTTACAAGATGTGAAAGGATCATATGCACGTCCTGATAATCAAAGAACGCTCTAGGTTTACTGCCTTTTTAGCACCGTAGTGCTCAACATCGACAGTAGAAAATCAATTAGACTCACTGCTGGTTTTGTTTAATCAGCCTTCAAATTGGTATTGATCGGCCGCTTCCTCATTACAGCCGCTCTCAGCTCTCTACTCTTAGCTCTCGACTTGCAGCTCTTGACTGTCAACTTTCGACTCTCAGGTCTCGACTCTCTGTTCGCAGCTTTGGACTCCAAGCTCTCGACTCTCAGTCCTGGACTCCCAGCTCCAGCTCTCAGCTCTGCTTGAGGTCAATGTAGCCATTTCTATTTCTGGTACAAGCAGAGGTTGGCTAAGAGTGTTGCCTAAATTTCAAAAGTTGTGTCAAAAGGTCAATATTTGCTTGGGTCAGAGGTAGCTCAGAGGAATGACAAGCTAATCGGAATGTCCTTGGTTCAAGCCCCATCACCATCAAGTTGCTACTGTTGCACCCGTGAGCTAAAAATGATAAAAAAATTCAAGTAGCTCTGGTACTTAAGTTTCAACTAACATATTGTTGGATGTTAATACAATAAAAATGTAATCGGTGTGTTTCTTTAAAACTTTTCAGTTTCTGACATTCCACTCAGACTTGAAGTCAGTCGTTTCTACGGCAACACACTAAATGCATACGCTAATGGCTAAAACAGCTGGTTTGGCACATGACGTTATATCCGCTGTGTTGCGAGGAGGTCAGGAAGTTATATTTTTACATAAAAATCATGAATAGAAACTTGCAATATGCCTCGGGTTTGTCTGTTTACGGCTGCACCAATCGGTCAAGTGGAGAATCTACAAGGAGTTTTTATTGAGCACCGCGGGTAGCTGCTCATAAGGGGGTGGGAGTGGGGATCAAAACTGAACAAAAAGCGCTGACAAGGACCATCATCTGCGGTTTGGGGGAGCGGAGTTAGATAAAGCCCTCAGTTTTGTGTGTGTATATATGTGTGTGTGTGTGTGTGTGTGTGTGTGTGTGTGTGTGTGTGTGTGCGTGAGCGTGTGTTATTAAACATTAGGTTAGCATGTTGCA
>QMIH01001166.1:172201-186564 GCA_003987875.1 Clarias batrachus | reverse complement strand
ACACCACCACATGATGGTGACTACACACCAATCAGCCAGGACACAATATGACCACCCATCTAATATTGAGTAAGTCGGGAGGACACCAAATACATTCATGGGCTGTGTGTTAAGCTTTTCAGTAATTTGAGCACTTCTATTGGATTGAAATACACAAGCCACCCTTCTCCACCCTCGTGCATCAGTGAGCTTTGACCATCTATGACCCTGTCGCCAGTTCTGCCATGGACTCCTTCCTTGGACCACTTTTGGTAGGTCCTGACCACTGCAAACATCCCACAAGACTTGCTGTGTTGGAGTTTCTCTGACCCAGGCGTCTRGACATCAAGATTTGGCCCTTGTCAAAGTCACTCAAATCCTTATGCTTGCCCCCCCTTTTCTTTTTTTTTTTGCTTCCATCATACCATCTTCAGGGACAAAATTTCACTTGCTGCCTAATATAGCCTACCCACTTCCAGCCGCCATTGTAATGATATGTTGAAACTGTAGCTACTGTGACAAGGACCACATTGACAAAGGACCAACACAACAAGTCGTACGAGGTGTTCCCAGTATGCAGTGGTCAGGACATAACAAAAGTGGTCCAAGGAAGGAAAACCAGTCAMCCGGCAACATGGTCATAGGTGACCATGGCTTGCTGATGCAAATGGGGAGTGATGGCTGGCCAAAGTTGTCCAATCCAATAGAACAGCTACTGTAGCTCAAGCTAAGGAAAAAGTTAATGGTGGTACCCATAGTGAAGTGTAAGAACACAAAATGCATTAAAATARTGTGGGTGGTCCTAATGTTATGACTGATTAGTGTATACTTAAACACAATTACTCGCAAACTTTACATTCCAAGTGCAATCTTTCAGAGTTTATTTCATCAGATTTGCCCTGGAGAAAAGATAAAGGTGCATCCTGCCTCGTCACCTTTGTGATAATGGCTAACAATTAACACAACATTTTATTGGGAATACATGAGCTTTCTCTGTTGACTAAACATGCTTACAAAACAAGTATAAAAGAAGTCGAAAAAGTCCGGCCTTGAGATCCAATTTTAGATTAAGAAGCTGGGAGGTGAAAAATCCTTTGAACCTGTTTAAAAGCAAGTACAGAGATGGGACATAATGATCGAGCATCTTTGGGTGGTGTTCCCATGACGACACACTAGCAAACGATATGCACAGACTAGAAATTTTGGATTTTTGCTTAAACTCTTTAAACTCGAGGCTTACAATCTGGAGCCACACATACAGACAAGACATTGATGATGAATTGGTTGTTTGGAAAGAAACTGCAATCTGGTGCACCCATCAAGTCTGGCTTTTTTTCTTCTATATGTTAACATTATTGGAATTTAAAGAGTTATTTTTTAGTTCTAGTTATTACGTAGTAAGAGGGGTCAAGCTAACATTAGCTCARATGATCTCTACCTTTGAAGACTGTACCACCATGCTAAAAATCTCTAATAGGTTTTCCTRATCCCTCAACAAAATTAATAAAGTTTTAATCYTAAACAAGCACTTTAACGCTCTATCCAAGATGGTTGCTCCAGTGGTGATAAATACAAATGCATACAAGTTATTGTTAGTAGTGATGGGAGCTTTGGATCATTGTAGTGACTCAGTTCTTTGAAWCTCGTTATCATTCATTAAGTCATTTAGTTAATTTGGTTCTTTTGATCAAAAATAAAATAAAATGTTACATTTTCAATAAACATGTCTACATACTGTACACAACTTTTGGCTATAGTCCCAGTAATGAGAATATTACAGTGCAGCTAAGGACATCTTATGRTAAACAGAGTCTATTGTACTGCACTGCATAGTGTCTATGGGAGTCATGTGACAAAAGAATGAASAATTCTGACCAATACTCTGTTTCCTGTACATAACCTACGGAGATTTTGCGATGCTTTGGGCATGCAYGCCCAGTAGAAAATGAACGAATCACTCTCTAAGACCACCCGTTCTTCTTAGACACGAATCGTTCATGAACAACCCATCACTAATTGTTAGGGGTAGAAGGRAAACCTGGTGTCAAAAAGAGGTTGAGGGTTCCCTCTTTTCTACTACATCACATAATCCTAAAAATAAAATTCTGATGTTTTTTTTCTGAAGCCCTCCTGGTAAACAGCGTTACATTGGCCATATCTCAGGAACAGAAAGATATATTAATAAACCTGGTATGCAGAATGGAGCTTATTGAACCAAGAATCTGAAAATATGCATCACTCAAATCATCTATTCTGCTTGACTAATCTACAAATAACAAGCCACTCAAGTCATAATTTAACAAACCCTTGTCGAAGATTCCTGAGCAAACAGACCAGCAGGACAGCAGCTGCTTCCCAACCCAGCACACACCACATGAGTGGCATTTGCTTAACATTTCTCTTCTTTACTACACCATGTGAGTTACACATCACAAATATTTACTCCAGCATCTGCATGTCCAGAGCTAAGTATGGAAGAGAAAGTGACAACCTTTGACAGCCCACTAAGTCGAGGCTGTTTCAAGGAGATAAGTGCATGGCTTGTTCCACCAGTGCTTGCTTAGTAATTACCCACATAGGAAGAAAGAAATGATTGGATGCAGCAGTTATCAAGACTTAACAGATGTGGATATAAATCTGGATCTAGTATATTTGCACTCTCACAAATTAAGGTACCAGACTGTAGTTTGCTTTGTCGTTGGTGTATAGGCAGCTTTTGTGCATTTAAATTTGCATTTGTGTTTCTCAAATAATTTAAAATATGTAGGCCTTACTASTACTCTAAAACTAATCAAAGGTGTAACATATCGTTTCTTCTGTAGAACATACAAATCATACAACTTTCATGATACCATTCAAGTAACAAGACAATGGTGCACTTCAGTGTTATTATTTCTAAGAGCATGTTCTATATTTTGCTCCCTGAAGGAATCCCAAAATGTTCTTTGTACTGCAGAATCCTAAACCCGAGCAGACCACCTTTTTCCCTCAGACTGCAGAATCTTGTACATAAGGATTCCTTAAGGGTTCTCTCAAAGAAAGATAAAAAAAAAAAAAGTCCAATGGATTTTAAGGTTCATGTAATTGGACCTTGTTCATCCTTGTTCTTTGTTGTGGTGGATCCACTGGGTATGGGGCAGGATGGAATCACATTGCACATTGCACACACACACATTCACATACACTTGGAGGCAATTTATCCTAGCCCATTCACCTAGCAGCATGTTCCTGGGAAGTAGGAGGTAATTGGAGAACCCAGAGGAAACCCAAGTGGACATGAGGAGAACTCAAGAGTAACCGGAGGGCAGAATCCAGCCAAGCACCCTTGAGTTGTGAGACTGCACCAACATACGTTATTTGCTTTTCATTTATTTTTTACTAAACCAAGTATATTAAAAAAGTCAATCAATCAATCAACCAATCAATCAACCGATCACATAAACAAAAAATGACCAATCAACCAACAGACAACCATAAGCATTATTACCCAAGGTGTTCATACAGAATCCGTTTTGGATGCACATTAAATCAACAAGTGTTACACATGACACGAGAGGTACAAAAGGGCAAAAGAAAGTCTGACAACATGACAAAATGCCATGACAAGGCATGATGACATCCATATCATCTCACTCTTAGAACCCATTTGTCACTGCTCCATGCGCCTGTCTTATCAGCTCTATCGATTGGCGAGAAAGGAGAGGAGTCGAAAATGAACTTGTCACAGCAAAAACAGGAGGCAGATGGGAAAATAATGAAGTTGTCCACCGCAGGCTGTCAGGAGTGGCAGCTGGCAGCGAGTGTAGCTGGGTGCCCAGGGCAGTGCCGAGGCGCCGGCKCTCTCTCTCCCTCTCCAACTGGACAGAAAAGATCCTCCTCATTGTGAGTTCATGAAGGCGCATAAATAATTCAGGATGGCCAGGAGGAAAGTGAAGATCCACAACAATCGACTCAGAGACACGCGGGGTTTTTAGATCGGTCTGTGTCTAACCATCTTGTGTTGCTGAGATTTTTTTTTTTTTTTTTCACATTTATAAAATATTGGTAACACTCTGGACAAGGCCGGTGTTCATAGTGCTATGTAAGCCTATATACTATAAGGGACCTTAACCTGCATTATCATTTATACAAGCTTATATCAATATTAGAATGGTCAGTTTTGACATCAAGTTGACAAGCCCCAGAGGCAAGTGACAGATTTCTCTTGACACAAGGTTGTTATGGCACGTCTCAAGGGTTAACATAAAGTAATATATATTCAGATAGAGCTACAACACCTACAGTATATAAGTTTACACAGATGACGTAAACATGGGGCAGTGGTGGCTCAGATGCTTGAAGCTCTGGGCTGCTGATCGGAGAACAGTCAGGGGTTTGAGCCTTGCCACCACAGGGTTGGGAAGGACCCTTAAACCTCTGCCCATGTACTGTGTATAATACCTATTCTATGGTATCCTCAGTACCAATCTCAACCCTGGAAATGTATSTGGGTTATGGCAGGAAGGGCATCTGACTTGGAGATGACCTTTTTGCTGTTTTACAGCAGGCTCCAGGTCACCTCGACGGTACATTAACAAATGCAGTTGCCCACTGCTGTCATTCCTGTGAACATTTAGCAAGTGTAATGCCTGACCTTTGAAAATCAATCTATAACTTCTTGCTATTTTGCAGAATGACACGTCTGTCTGTGGAAACTACACATAATCATTCACCAACCACTTCCACATTACAGGAACTCGGCTCTGAGTTATTGCCACTTTCAAATGTTTGGGCCAAAGGAGTCCCTGGGAGACCAGCGTTTAGATGTGAAGMAGGCAGTCTGATTATGGCTTCGGCATACTGAGAAAAATCTCTATCTTGATGGTGTCCAAGCACTAGTAAAACACTGTGATGAGTGCATTAGTGTAGCAAGGATTATATAGAGAAATAAAGAGAGTTTTTACTCTCCTAACTGCACAATTAAAAGTCCCACTTTGATTTGAACACCCTTCAAAGGTTTATGCACAGTGTGTAAAACTTTAATCTAGCCCTTTGAACTTGTACGGAATGGGCTGTTTGCTTATCGCAAGTGATAGTTATGTGAAAATGAATTTGAATTGCGTGAGAAGCAGGAATCTAGGCCCAAGCAAGCTGAACACTTCTTGGCTGTTGACTCAATCTCGTCTACCTCGAATCCATACACACACACTTCGATAAGCCTACTCTTACATGACAGGGCGTCCTGGATTTCACACTCAAGTTGCCATTTGAATCCAATTTTAATCCGTCTTCCAGAGCTTTTACTTTGATTTCTTCCCTTTCGCTTGTTGCTGTGAGGTGTGTGTGTGTGTGTGTGTGTGTGTGTGTGTGTGTGTGTGTGTGTGTGTGTGTGTGTGGTACTGTCAGCACCAGGATGTTTATATGTTTGTGTCATAAACGGAATGAAATCAGATCAATGTGACGGCCTGAGGAACAGGGAGGTCCACATGCTGTGACATTAATCTCTTTGGAGGTCTCTTATCAGCTGTTTGGGGGTGGAAGGCAGCGTTTGCCCTTCGACTGCCTCAGCTCGTTCTTTCCTGCCCTCCTAAAACATTCGCTTCAGCCAAACCTCTAAGCTAATACTCTTAAAGCTGTCCATGATAAATATTCCTACAGTATATGAAGCTGATTTTGACCTGAATATACTTTCTTAAGGTGCTTTTGTATATGCAGCGTTTAGTCTTTTTGAACCCGGTGGGGCTGCAGAAATTGCAAGTTATTTATACAGTCCTTATCAAAGTATTTATCAAGTGATGATTTATCGAGTGTTCACCTTGCTCTTGGCAATTTTTTTAATCACATGCAGCTGAAAAATGATTCACATTAAAGCTCTAAAAAGCTTGACAAAGTGAAGATCAGCTTTAGAACTGTAAGAGAGAGACAGAGAGAGAGAAAGAGAGTGAGAAGGAACAAAAGTTACAAATCATTCTGAACTTACCTGTTCACACAAATGCTGATTTAATAATAAAGATAATAAGCGTTTAATCAGAATATATATTTTTTATTAATTTTGTTCAAATTCAAATTTACACAGGCATACACAGTGACATCCATTATATGAAGTGAAATGCTTATACAACTGCTAAAATTTCAGAAAGTAAGTTTCAGTATGAATTGAGAGGAATAAGGGAATTTTACTAATTATAAATATGGAAAAATATGAAAAAATATATATATATACTGTATGGAAATATGGAAATAAAGTGTTTAATCTTCCAGTATTTAATCTTCATATAACAAATATAACAAGAAATATTTTTCTCCAACTGAGGTTAAGTTACGTTAACCATCTTTTCCAATAAATCCCACCTTCTGTGTTATTATTGGTTACAGGAATTTAGTCTCGAATTTAGTCAAGAGAGAAATGATCAGATCAAGTGTTTACAGTTCTAATATTTTTACCTACTGACTGGATTATTAAATGTTTCATCATGTTCTAGCTGAGGCGTTTACATGATGCAGTTTTATTTAGATTTTTAGTGGAATATTAGTGGAATAAACATTTAAACACATTTAATGACCTTCGTGCAGATAAGCTCTTGTGAGCATCAACTGTAAGTAATAACCCCCAAACAGATCAAAGGTAGCAACTTTAACTCTGAAAAAAAATGTGAATGTGCCCTTAGAAAAAAAAAAATTAAGAACAATTTAAGTATTTATTATTATTATTATTATTATTATTATTATTATTATTATTATTATGTACTTATGTACTTATGTAGTTTGTCATTATTAAGTTGATTTTTTGTTAGAAGTAGGTATGAACTCTTTATACATTCATACCTACAGTACACTTTACAACTATATAAGCTTATATAAATGATATAATACTTATAAGGGCTAGCTTAATTTCTTATCAAGTCAGTATTGATATCAACTTGACAGCTTTGAGGCAAGAGATATAGATGTCTGGTGGCATACAGTGCTTATTATGCTTTTCATGCTAAACTATATAGTATGTAGTCCAATTAATGTTGCACTGTAACACTTAAAGTCAAGTTTGTCTAGCTTCTTATTAAATGTTCATATTATTAATTATACTTCGAATGACAGAGCTATACAAAGTACACTCTACACACATTATTGCTGTTACATAGCTCTAATGTGCTACAGTAAATTTTCAACTTTAGGTCAATAAAGGTTATATGAATAAGAATTTGTAAATATTTATTGATGCATGAGGGCATTTAAAAGTGTTTAATGGAAAGCATCAAATCTGCCATTATTATTATTTTTTTTATTATACTGTTAAGTGCTTTAACGGCTGCTGGTAATCTACTCAGCAACTCTTGACCATTATACAACATACAGTATTGTTCAAAAGGCTTAGGCGGCATAATATCTGTAGTACAAATTTTGTTATATAAGTATAAGTATATAAGACCATTCCCTACAAAGATACACTAAAATTAATGAATAAATAACATTACAGAAGAATATTTGCATGCCTGTAAAGAAAGTGATAGATTACATGACAGTCCAGTTTTCAGATGGGGTATCAATAATGTGCAGTAGACTCCTGGGTTTTGCATGAAAAGAAAAACTTTTTTGAAAAGAAAAAGGAGCGAGTGTGACGAAGTTACAGTACCAAAAAAACTCATATTCTCCCGCATGCTCAGTAAAATCTAACAGCTGTTTTATTTAGATTACTGCACAAATCTGTATCGAACACTACCGCTTATGATCAAGCAAAGAGTTTCCACACCAAATATTAACCGTTTATTGTTTATGTTATTACTTAGTGTTTTTTATAGAAGTTTCTTTTATTGTAGAAATGTTTTCAAATGCATCATTGCATATGGCTTTTGTCTGGATGTTCCCAAGACTTTTGCACAGTACTGTAAATAAAACAGCTGTTAGGTTTTACTGAGCATGCTGGAGAATATGAGTTCTTTTGGTAACTTCGTCACACTCGCTCCTTTCTATTTTCATGCAAAACCCAGGAGTCTACATTATTGATTTTTTTATTTTCCCATCTGAAAACTGATCTGTCATGTACAGTAATATGTCGCTTTCTTTACAGGCATGCAAATATTCTTCTGTAATGTTATTTATTCATGAATTTTAGTGTATCTTTGTAAAGAATGGTCTTGTATATAATAATACAGGCATAATGAACTTTTATAACAAAATTTGTAATACAGATAATATGGCACCTAAGACTTTTGCACAGAACTGTATATATACTTGATGAGACCACAAAATCGTCTCATCAAGTATATAAATGTTAAAGATAAAAACCAATAAAATTGTAAAACTAGTACTATGAATGCAACCGGGAGACTACAGGAGAAAACTGTAGTGAATATTGCTTCTATAAATGTATAATGAAATAGAGATGATTAGGTTATGTGTGCGAAAGTCATGTGACCTGCTGGCACTCATAGGGAGAGTAGTTCTGTGCTACCGTGACACTTTGTGCATTTTCCCCCCCACAAAGTTTGAATTTTAAAACATTATAAATCTCTTGCAGATGTATTATGCGTTAAAATTGCAGCAAGTATGAAATTGCAAAGTGCAACACAGATTTGCCTCAGGTGTTGTCTTTCCTTCTCTGTCCTCATAAACCATGCCGGCCTGTGATTGATACGATCATGACACCGGTTTATCACAACACCTGAGGGACTTTGCTTTATTACGATAAAGCCAGAAACATTCAAATAAATAAATTAATAAATAAATAGATTCAGAACTTCTCCATTTTTGTTTTGCGAAGTGATCTTCAGCTTGTCCTGCTGTCTGGAGGGTCACGAGTCACTGCACAGTCGGCTCAGGAGACCCAGGAGACATTCAGAGGGGGACTGTGAAGGTAATGGGAGTGTTGGATCGGTGTAGGAGACCGCTGGATTTGAAGGAAAGTGTCCATGCTGCAAATCCTTTTATAACCCGAGCTTGCGGTAATGGAGGCCGCAAACAAGATGGAAGGACGCTTTAGTTTATTTCTGCCAGGGAAACAAGTGACACTGACGGAGCGACAGCTGTGCAGCATGTCTTTCTGCTTTTTTGTCTGGGCTGCTATTTCCTCCTGAGGGAAAGCAACAGTATGTTATTTGCACTAATGATCCGGGAGAAGGAAAGCTAACTGTTCACTGATGCTAGCAAGCGCTCGGTCATGTCCGTATTTCCTCACACGATCTGTAGTTTCTATTTACTGTGATGTCATGTGGCGTCTTCTCAGATCTGTGTACAGACTTTAGGAATTAACATCATTGTGCAAGAGTCTCATTCTGCTTCATCTATCACGTTATCTCTCTATCTGTCTTTATCTCTGTCTCTGCCTGTCTGTCACTGTCTCAGCCTCAGTCTCTACTTCATTTATTACTTTATTCCTCTTTCTGTTTATCTCTATATAATTACCTCTCGTTTTGTATGGATTAATCTCTCTTTCTGCTTTTCTCTTGATTTCTGTCTTTCTTACTGTCTGTTCATCTTTCTTTCTTTTCTTATCTTTTTGTCTCTCTCTGTATCCATATTTCTGTCTGACTCTGACAGTCTTTTTGTCTGTCTGGATTTCCATCTGGCTTTTTTTCTCTGTCTGTATATCTCTACATTTGTCTGTCTCCTTCTCCTTCTCAACCTGTCTCTCTCTATCTCTATCTATCTCTCTGTCTCTTGGTCTTTGCCTCTGCCTGCTTCTGTCACTCAGTATGTCTTCCTGAATCTCT
The DNA here is from genome assembly GCA_003987875.1 of Clarias batrachus. Classification (NCBI taxonomy): domain Eukaryota; kingdom Metazoa; phylum Chordata; class Actinopteri; order Siluriformes; family Clariidae; genus Clarias; species Clarias batrachus. The sequence goes on along the minus strand of QMIH01001166.1, from coordinate 176,899 downwards.
CTCTCTCTCTCTCTCTCTCTCTATCAGTTTTCTCCTGTGTGAGCCGTGTGCTGCTGAATAGCATGTCAAAGTGACAAGTGAGGCTGTGTGAGGAGGCAGTGTGTGTGTGTGTGTGTGTGTGTGTGTGTGTGTGTGTGAGAGAGAGAGAGAGAGAGAGAGAGAGAGAGAGAGAGAGAGAGAAAGAGACAGTTATGTTTTTGGTAATACTGTACATATACGGTCATGTGAATAAAACGTGTTGAATCAAATCAAACTGAGTGGAAAGAGGAGTGAAGAACAAAATTATTGGCACCCTTGAGAAATAAACAAAGAACTCAGATGAATGTCACAGACAGTCTTTTACATTACTAAAATCAGCTATTCTTCAGCTGTCATAAGATTTCTTTTTTAAATAATGGTACGTTTATTTAAAGAAAAGTGACAAAAGTATTGGCACTCCTACATAATTGATAGAATGATATTAAAGAAACGATGTGAAGGTGATAGCAAGAACTTACTGATTCTAAATGAATGCAGAAGATAAACACTGCTTAAAAAATGTTTTCAAAAAACTTAGGTATAACATTTTTAAAAAAAAGTAAAATTGTCATTTGTGCTTGGATTTTGTAAGTCATAATTTATTACATATTAGTTGTAAAGGTGTCAATAAATATTGTATTATTATTATTATTATTATTATTATTATTATTAATTAAAAAACTAGAGCTATTGAAAGCATATTATTATTTTAATAAAAGGTTTGCTATTATTTGATCCAACTGTATTTTTTTTTCTTTTTTCACTGCATTTATGAAGATTTCTTTTGTGAAGATTCTGAAAAACCCACCAAGGGGGGGAAAAAAAAACGGAACAAAACATTTATAAATATTTATAAGGTGCAAAAGCTGTAAGTGAGAGTATTTGTCTTACCCCGTGAGACGGATACGTCATCCAGCCCCAATCTCCTGATATTGTCGTGGTGTCGAGGAGATTTACTGCAAGAGACAGAAGCCTGCATTTAAATATTGAAATAACTCAGGGACAAGTTCACACACCAAGTCAGAATTCATCTGGGGATTGAATGCGTGGTGTGTTTATATTACACTACGTTCTACAGCACCAATAAATCTATCATATTGTTCATAAATCCTGTACTTCTGGACTTTACTTCATGACATTCTGTACACACAGGACACCGATTCTGGCAGCAATTGATTTAATACCCAATAAGTATTAATTACAGAATCGCACACTTACTCTACGAGGTGATTCCGATTAATTACCACATGATCCATCTTAAGTGTTTTGTGGTTGAATCGATTTGCCAAGCCAGGTTCTCACTTTTAGCCACATGCCTGGCGTGATCAAACATTTTCGACCATCGCACAGACATTACCTTTGGGTCTTTCCCCTCTAATTTATTGATAACCAGACTCCTTTCCCTGCTTTGGGCAAACTCCAAGGTCACACTGGGATAAGGAGCAGCATGGGAGTTTTAACCGCTTTTCCCACACAACATTTATTTATTATTCAATAGTAGTCCTATTGACCACTGGATGCTGTGTGAGGTTAAATGCTGTTAAAGAGCAACTCCAGTGTCTTTTTGTTCTGTGTTGTTGTGGCTACATGTTCAAACACTAAACACATAATCAGACATGAGGAAAGGAGTCATGATTAGTTATTAGCAGATACATACGAGAGGCGTTCAAGTCAAACCTGGACTTTTTATTGTGCAAAATAACAGAACACAGTTCTGAGAGTAAAAATGTATTCATTTCTCTATATAATTCCCTGCTACAATAATGCACTTATCTTAGTGTTTAACTAGTGCTCCTAGCAGAAGGCCCAACCATTTGGAAATAGCTTGGCGTTAAGTCAGGACTGCACGGAGGAGTTCCAAGTTACTATTAAAATGGCTGATAAATGATTGTGTGTACAGTTCACACAGACAGATGCGTTTCAAATTATCCATCAATTTTCAACGGTCAGGCGTTCCACTTGCTGAATGTTCACGGGAATGACTGCAGTGGGCTCCGAACCACTTCGGCTGGGATCGTCATTCACGGACATATGGATTTCTTTAAAACGTTTGGACCATTTAAATGTTTTACTGCACCAAAGAGTCGCATCACATATCACGTACGAGCTAGACGTCGTCTGTAAATTTTATAAAATCTTTTGGATTTAAGCTGATAAACGTTAATGTGTCCATAGACTTTGTCTTTAACAAGAGAACTGCCTCTTTGTGGTAATTATGTTTTGTTATATGTGGTGTATTTTATTTTATACCTAAACCATTGCCTAACCCATTAAGGCAAATGACTGTAATCCATAGGAGCTATCCTTACTGTGTGTGTGTGTGTGTGTGTGTGTGTGTGTGTGTGTGTGTGTGTGTGTGTGTGTGTATACTGTATATATACACACGCAAGTTTTAAAACTCTGTATTGTCCACACAACTAAAATTGAAAATGGCTGAGAAAATTAACAATGCTGTAGAGTCATACTGTATTTCTATGTTATATTCCTAAGGAATCCAATATTTAGAGAATCCAATATTTGAAAGTTCACCTGAATAGTTAAAAAAAAAACTTGCAAAAAAAAATAAATTGCATAATTGCACTAGTCTAGATGAGCCCTGCTTCAAAAAAAAAAAAAAAAAGAAAAAGAAAAAAACACACTCCCCGTAGTATGTGTCAATGTCATAACCTGACAGTCAACCTGTGGCATTAAAAATAATAATTAAATAGAAAACAATCAATATACTATAAAATAATAACTTTTCTTTAAATGAATGTACACTATACACTGTAAATCTGAATAAATTAGCAAAACTAAAAAAAATTGACTTAATCAGTTACGTCATTTTTTTTAAGTAATGATGTTTCCAATTTTAAGTAAACAGAACATCAGTTTTTGAGCTTGTTGTACTCATTCATATTAATCATTATTTACTTGCATTACTGAGTAGATACTATAATTTTTTTTGYAACAAATTAAATAAATTGCTGTTTGTCTTTAACCTGCTCAATCTGGCAATCAGTCGCCACAGCGGTTTGTCACAAGTTTTTACGCTGAACACAACCCATTCTGAACACAACCCTCCCATTTTTATCAAGATTTGGGACAGCCACTTCACCCACTGGCTGGGAATCGAACGCGGCCCTTTCGCATGGCAGGCAAAACACCATCCACTGAGCCACCAGTGCGCTGTTACAAATCATCTACCATCTTGAACAAAACAATTAAATGTGGGAAGTTTACATGTGCATTAATAATGTCAGACACAAAATCGCTAGGCTGAAAGATTTTAAGTTGGTGGAACTTTAAGGTGACAGTTACTGTGGCTTAAAATATCAAATTTGTTCAGTTAACTTGAAAAGTATAATTCCTACAAGCTCATACATACCAAAAAGTTCTAAATACTCATCAATGTCTATTAATTTGAGCTAATTGTAATTATTTAAGTTAAAAGTACTCAATATGTTTACAGTGGAACCTTGGATTACGAGCATAATTCGTTCCAGGAGGTGGGCTCGTATTCCAAAACACTTGTAAATAAAATCTAATTTTCCTATAGAAAATAATGAAAAGTCATATTATTCGTTCCACAGCCCCCAAAAATTAAATACAGAAAAATAATTAATACAACATATAAAGTAAAAATAAAACAAATTAACCTGCACTTTACCTTTAAAACAAAATAAAAATAAATCCTGACAGATAAGTGTTTCTGTTTGTGCGCTCAGGCGCCACGTATTTGTGTGTATGTGTGTGTGTGTTTCTCTCATCTTACACAGTAAAACTCCTCCTCCCTGCTCCCACCACGCTTTTTACGTTTCACAACAAACACACACACAACGGAAACACTGTTTTAAACAAGGGAAAAAAAAGAAATCTCCTTAATGACACTCGCGTGAGCGCATACTAACGGAATCACTGCTGTAAAGTTAAAAAAAAATTAAATTAACCAGTACCTTACCTTTGAAAAGAATCACGACAGACTGGGGTTTCCTGTGTAAAGCAGAGAGTGTCTTCGTGTGCGTGTGTGAAGCCGAGAGAGTGTGTGTGTGTGTCGGTGTGTGTGTGTGTCGATGTCAAATTATGTGCATGAACATATATGAGACACGATGAAACAGAGRGAGATGTTGATTATACCAGTAAGAGACTAGCCCTAAGACCCAGAAGGGGAGACAATTACCCACAATTCCACAGCGCAAGAGATTTTTTTCAGAGGGTTTACAGTGTACAGCATAGCCCTTAAAACCCAGAGCATGTTAATTATTCTTTTKCCATTTTTTTAAATAAACATATATTCTTATATACTCCTTATATACTCTTATAAACATATTGTAGCGCCCACTGCTAGAGAAACACACCACGAGTATGCCAATAGAGACTTTATTAACTTGACTGTTGTCGGCCACAGTCACGGCAAAAAAAAAAAAATGACCAGGATCAGAACTATAACATAGCTCTCTCTACTCGGAACGGACACAACTCCCATCTTTCACGCATGCGCCCCCCCCCATACACACCCCCCACCACCACACACACAAAAAGTGGTCCCTGTCTCTCTCTGCTCTTCCCTTTTATACCAATTGTGCAGTGATACAGTAGCTAATGCACTCATAACTTATACTCACACCGCTACAATATATTCATATATGCTCCTTTTTTTACTTTTTTTTAGCTCAACCTAGGCAATATGATGATTTTATT
>QMIH01001166.1:147182-160001 GCA_003987875.1 Clarias batrachus | reverse complement strand
AATTAACTTATTCCTGTTAGTTTTCGTAAAGAGTTTGTTGAAACTTTCTACAGGATCTTCAAAACTTATTATAAATGTTATTGTAATGCTTGTACATTGATAACTTATAGAATTATTATAAGCTATAATCATTCTCCACAAAGCTTTACAAATGATTTGGTAGCACATTTTATAAAGCCATCATTCTAACTCTGCTTATAATTCTGTTGATAATAAGATAATAATGATTTCTTATCAAAATTATTTATGGTAGTCTTAATAATGCCTCAGTTCCTTATAGCACATTATCAGCACTCTAATACACATTAGATAGTACACGTAGTTCATAAAAATGCTTAAATGAAATAAGCGCACAAAAAGCACACCAAAAGAATTCTAAGTAAGGTTATAGGTTATATGTAGTGAAAACACCACACCTGCATTATTACACTAATACAAACAAAGTTTAACGAGTAACATAATAATGAGATTTTAACAAGTTAGGTTCTGTATATCTCAAGAAGACACAAAGTACAGTTAATTTAATGTGGTACATGGGTCTGTTTTTTTTTACTTGAACTTAAAGAACATAAAGTTTTTTTCCCCACTACATTCACTGCAAAAAAAAAAAAAAAAAAATTCTCTAGTTTCTGCTCACGATATCTTCAAACGTGGTTACATTTCTTTATAATCATCTATTCATAAAGGTGACTTTTTAGCATCGAATGGCTTCAAAGATCCGAATARGATCCCTAAAATTTTTAAGGCATGTGGCAATGAGAATACGACCTAACACCACAATACCACTCAAATCTATTTGCTTCCATGAGTGGCTTGTTATTATTAAGGCAGYTTGTAATGAGACTGCTAGTCACAATATCTGAGAGTTTAAGGATTAGTTTGTGGTTAGTTTTAAGACTGTATGTCAACTTCTACCTGGGGATTTATTTAGATTAGTAAGTACATATTTTATGGAAATGCATAATTAATCCATTAAAATAGAACTCACAATAAGGACCTGCTCTTTTATTGCAAATGCTGATATTGTTTGATTTTTTTTTTCTTGTTTATTATACAACAGATAGTTCCGACTGTGCAATCTGATTGGATGTGAGTCATTCCATCAGCAGTGATAATGGTTGGTAACTGCTCTATACTGTATGTATCACTTCATGTTCTAATAACCGTTAAATACTGATGGTCGCAGCAATGAAAAGAAAGCAGCTGCCTGCCAAACTCACATTCGAATCCAGTTACAGAAGCACTTTTAGAAAAAAAAAAACATCTGATAATGTTGTCATCTAAAAAGCGATTTAACTCCTTAATAATTGCTTCTAAGTCATTCTGAATTGCATTTGAGCCATCCTTGTTCTTTTATTTATTGCTACAAAGGTAATGAGCTCCTAACACAAGACTGAATACCAAATCGGTTTGTGTGTGTGGAGTCAAATGAGGGTATAAAGTAAATATCTTAGTTTCTCATGACTTTTCACCACATCCATGGTTTATTCCCCTCACATTTTTATTACATTGTACCAATAAGAATTTAAAACTATTTCATCTCTGTTCATTTCACTAACTGTCTGTCTTCAAGTGTCAGTCGCCAGCTCCTCCAGCCGTGGTTAGTTCGGCCAGGCACAGAAGAATATGTGTTGGTGGTGCAAAATAACTGGTTAAATCAAGAAAGAATTTTTTTTTAAATGATAATAAATGGTGTTTGCAGAACTGTTGTAGAAAAGCAATATAACACTAGAGGTTGTGCTGTATTGCACATCAGTATGGCTGTGAGGCGACCACATCATAGCACAGTACAGCACTCCCACTCATGTACAGTAATATTGGTTAATTGATCAGTAATTGTAGTATTTTGATTATTTTTTAATAAATAAATATCAACAAACATCCTCTTAATGAGATTATTAGTATAATTATTTGTTGTTGCTAAAATCCTCTATCCCTAGATAAATATGACAATGCAGAATGGTATATTTAATAGTATCATTTGCAGTGTCTACACATATCGTAAGATGATGATGATGATGCTGATGATGATGATAATGATTATTACTATTATTATTATTATTATTATTATTATCAACAACAACTATAATAATAATATGTTATAATGAAAACTATACTATGAAAATAGTATATATCGAGTGCAAGTGCAGGGTGGATCTCCAGCTAYGCCAAGCACTCCATCATTCAGAGCTGAGAGCTGACAGGACAGCGTGGACACTGCAGTGGACCTCTGGCTGCAGGCGTTTATTGTAACAACACTGCCGCCACCGTATAGTTCAACACCAGCACYCTTTTCATGCCTGCTGTGGGCGTAGACTTCATTAAAGCCTGGATTGGGAAGTCTTTTATCTCTTTCTCTCTTTCTGTCTCTCTCTCGCTCTCTCTATCTCTCACTGTTTTCTCTCTGTTGCTTTGTTTTTGTTTTTGCTGCCAGAGCCATGAAGAATCTCTCACTCTTTCTGTCATGCCTCAGTCCCCTTCTTTGGATTGCCACTCCAAGAAAACAAAAGCAGAGGGAGAACCAGCTAACACACTCTGTTGCATTCTGGGATACATAAACAACCAATTTTTTTTTTTTWAAAGTCTGAAAAAGTTTAACTGTCCAGTGTGGGTGAGTACGGCTCAGTGTAAAGTCTCAGATTCCTCTTCTTGGATGATACAGTGGGAACCGGGGTGTTTTACAGTACATTGTTTGTGCCTTGAGAAACTTCACAGACAGTTCACCATGGGTGTAAAGAGTACTAATTTGAATTTGAACATTCAGGACAAACCAGTCAGGCAACTCATCAGTCCAGGAGCCGAGAATATTAAAAACAAATATATTATAAACTTAAACATATAATCTATGAAGATATAAATAAAAAAATGAAAATAATCATTTAAAAAGCTGATTTAAGTGAAATCCCCTCCCTGAGAGACTTATTTTTGTAAAGCATGGTCGAGTGCTGTTACAATCTTTGTTTGTGACTAGAATTGGTGTAATTTTAGATTTCTTTATATATTTTTAAGAATATATATATATATATTAATGATACAATGATTCCATGGTATGCTTGGAAACAGTTTGTGAAGCAAGTAGGAAATCCTCCAGAGACTAGACCGTCTCATTTCAGTTCGGCCTTTAAAGGCCACAATCCTATAGTACAAAGACCATGTGGACCCTGAATTGAGACACAGCTTGCGTTCTGAGTGCCTAGACTCGCCATGTTCATAATGTGGTGATAAATTGTTACATTTAACACTGTAATTTACCATTTATGGAAGGAGTCTCCAGTATCAGGATATTGTAACAAATCTCTAAGTTTTCCAGTCTTTACAAATGAGTTTATGCTTTGCAGATTTATTTATTTATTTATTTATTTAATTTTTACCATGACAAGTGTGGGTTTTTTTTTTTTTGTTGTTGTTGTTGTTGTTGTTGTTGGTGTTACTTTTATCTTTAAGGAAAAGAAAAAAATAAAGTCTGGTGATGAAATGACTGCAATAACTCTCAATACTTATGTAACTATAAATTGTTAAAGATGATTATTATGTTCTTTAAAAATGTTTTAAATGTACATGTATTTGTCTGTGCCACCACCACCACCACCATCATCCGAGCATTTCACTGCAGAAAGCTTCACAATATGTCTTTTTTCATGCATTTCTAATCGGTCTAGGGTTGCAGTTACTGTAGTTCCATTATTAAGTCAACTTTCATGAAGCTATCAGCATCCCTGAGCCTGTTTGCTAATCCAGCTAAGCTGTGGCAGAAGAGAACCCCAGGAGAGATGCCGTCTCCTCAGGCTCACCCCCTCTGGCCTGGTCCTGTCTCCGCGCTGAGCCTGCGAGCTGCCTGAATTGATTTTAAGCCCCGTCTGCACCCAGAGTCACGCTAACAAGAGGCTTCACTTAGCAAAACTCAGCACAGGCAGCCAAGAAAGGAAGCGACTGTCTAGCAAGAGGGAAATGTGCTGCACTCAGATAGATGGGATGACGGATATGGGATGAATTACGTCTTACTGGGGGTTAACCAACCAGAAGCAATTCTTTCTGTGTACCAATTAAGTTACATTCTTGTAAATTGATATTTCAAATGGTTATGGCTATTAGTGTAAAAGTTTGGGCATTGGGTGGGAGGGGGATGGGGGTGTCCTGATAAAAATCTAATTATGGTTTAAAAAGTACCATAATTGTGAAAAGTACAGTAACTACAATATATAGGGAAATTACACTGCTTATGTGGTATTATACAGTAGACAGAGACTTAAGTAGTTCTAGTAATGTTTTAATTATAAGAGTAATTCTAACAATGTTCTGATTACATTATATTCATTTTTGTTATTTAGTTATTGTTTTTTATAAAGTCATTGTCACTCAGTATAATGTTATAAATGTATATAAATGTATAAATGTTATAAATGTATCTCATGCATAGGAGATTTTAACTATTTACTGCAGAATTAATTTGAAAAATTATTTTGTGTTTATAATAAACCATGAACATACATTATTAGTTTTGTGTCCTTGCACATTTTTAAGGAACTGGTCGTAAAGTTAAAAAGTGCATTTCACTTTATAGTTATCTTGATTCATGCTGAATGAATTGGTTACATGATGCATTATAATACATTATAAGCCCAATTCCAAAGAACTCAAACAGCTTCTTATAGTGAGAACTGGTTTGTTTGCTTGTTTGTTTCTTTGTTTGTATTCCATGTAATAAATTAATCATACCAGAGAGTATAAAATTTAATTGTTGTTATTGTTAAAAATGTAGGTAATTAGCATTATAAATTGTGTTGGCTTTGCAAAGTCAATAATGCTTTATTAATGCCTTATAACATATTATGAATGTCATTATACATATTATGAATATTAAACAGATTGTTTCATAGGAAGTACAGTAATGCCAAATTGTAAAATCGATTATAGTTTTTTTATGCAAATTTATCCTCCTAATGTTTTAAAGAGACTGAATTGTCTGCCTCAAACATCTGTTCAACACAGCTGAGTGTCTTTAATTCTAAATATAGTGTTTGATCGATGTTAGTTGTTAAATCTGACTGAATTTGTGACTGAATATATTTTTCTGTAATGTCTTTTTTTCACTTTTCAGTATAGATCAGTACACAGACAGCATGTTTCACTCTCTTTTTTTTCTGGTGTTTTTAAAAAATACATAAACCCTTGAGGTACACACACGACCGTGTCAGGCCTTCATTCTGTCAAAGTAACCAATATGCAGAGGAGAAGAAGGACGGACCATGGGGTTTTGAGTGCCATTTGGGATGGGGCTGGAGTTAGCACTGGATAAGTCTTGTAACCATGGTTACAATATTACAGATGTATTTACATGCCACCTAATTGGAGTGTTTCGAATTGTCTTGGATTCTTTTTATACAAAGGTTGATAGAATGAAGTAAGTTACAAAAAAGTTACAAGTATTAAAAATACTAGGTATGAAATAATTAAGATGCTTCAAAATTTTCAAGTGTTATAGTAACTTCAAAACCTTTCTGTAAAGGCCGAATGTATAATGACCTGTGAATATGTTTATGATGCATTATGATATAGTCATTCTTATAGTTCTTTATGAAAAGATATTATCGTGTATGGACATATTTATTAATTATTAACAAAATGCTTTATAAGAAACATTTATAACAATTACATTTGCAGATTTTTTTTTTACCCCAACAGTTTTTTTATTATTATTTTTTACATTTTCACATTTTCACACAATTTTTTTATTAAGTTGTGAATTGTTATATCAGTAGGTTTTTCTTTTGTAAGTGAACTAAAACTTACTTTCTTTTTTATTTATTGTCTTATAATGCATATACTTTATATAATAAGTGCTAGTTACAGTAAAATGCATTTAATTACAAAGAAATCTAAGAATGTGTAGAATGTCTCATGAATGCAAAGCAACATTCGTTCATTGTTCATTATATAAACACTTACAAGAAAATATTAGTATAGAACTATACATTAATGATTTATGGTAACACTTTTTCATAAATGTTATATTCATTCATTATAAACTATAAATATTTATACTAATATTTATATTTATAATAATATACTAATATTTATAGATTTTTATTATATATACTGAATTGTAAAGTAAAGCATTGTAATCATCTCAATTTCAGTCAAAACCAGCCACATTTATACAGTATAGTGAATATCATGTTCTGAGAACAACTGATTCAAATGATATTATATTACAATGTGATTTTTTCATAATGAATAATAATTTGATAAAATAGCTACATATTACCCCACAAACGTATACAGATACACACACAGTCCAGAGGTGCTATACTGTAAGATGAATAATTAAAAAAAAATAATAATAAACTGTCTACACATCTATGTGTCTGTTTAAAACCATTATATCCCTTGAAATGGCCAGTTCCTGTTAATTCCAGGTGGCCAGTGTTAAGCCAGTGATGAGCATGTGTACACTGATATTCTCATTAGAGTGTGTGTTTCCAGGTTGTTCCCACTGCGCTGCCTGTTCATCGTTATCCGCTCACCTTGGCATGTCGCCTCCTCCCTCCCATTCAATTATATTAGGTAATCATCACTTGCYAAGTAAGTTGGCAGACAATAATCAATAACAACTTCTGATGGAGCAATTTTTTATGTGGTAAATTCTCCCTGTGCTCTCTAACACAAGAGGGTCAGCACAGCAAACATATTCTCTTCTGCTTTAGCATTTGGTGCATATCTGCTTGTATTTATAGATGAAATGCTGTGTCTCAAGAGAACAGGTAAAAAAGAGTAGGAAGGGAAATTGTACAAGGATAAAGGTGAGGATATATAAACAAGATCTAACTGACTATGAAGTATAATAATGATACAAAATGCATATAAATCATTTAAATGATATTATGAGCTGTGTAATTAAGGTACGCTATAAGGCATGCTATAATGCGGCATATAAATTGTTTAAAGAAAGTTTTAAGAAAGGACAATGGTATATCTTATCTGAAGAATGTAAACATGGTATAGATGGACGTAGTTTTAAGAGATTATAATGAAAATTTGAAAGTAGGAAAAAAAAATCATAACATTATAATAAGAATCGCAAAAAGGTGTCTAAATGGTTAAGAGCAGAGAATTAAGTGTACAAAAAGGCAGGCCAAGGTGAGTGCATAAAGAGGGTATAACTGCTATAATGGGGACACAGAGGAAATATAAGAGGTTGTAGAGGGTATAATTAGGGTACAACGGAGACAAGTAGGCTGTGAAGAACAGTAGCTTTGAAACTGTACAACTGAAGGAAATCATGCAAGAAAGCATATAAGAAATAATATGACAGGTTTTAAATGGAGTAAGACATATGTTTTCATATGGTTCTAATAAAAATATGGTCTATAACAAAGGCTATGAAACCTGTAATAGAGATAAAATATTAATGAGAAAGGGTTAAAAGCAGTGTATAAAGGGTTTAAAAGTACATGATAGGATTAGACAGGAATGCATAAAGAGGGTACTGATAATGGAAACATAAACTGATTTAATGGGGATATACGGGGAACACTGCAAAAAAAAAAGACTTATTTAACTTAAGGACCATTAAACCTATTTTAAATAGAATTTCGCAAAAATGTTTAAGCAAAAATGTCTTGTTCTAGTGGCGATCATTTTGCTACTTTAAGAAAACATAAAAACATAAAAAATTCTCTGCCAATAGAACAAGAAATGTCTGCTTACAATTTTAGTAACTTTTGAATAGGAGGACACTTACTAATCTTATATTTAATTTGCTGTTAACTTACTTTAATAATTTATAGATTTGGGTTGACTAGATTCAAGAATATTTCACTTGCTTATTACATAAGGAATAAAGAGATGAAGTAGTTATGAGGAAGTTTACTTTTAGCATATTGAATTGCATTTTGCATTTTGTACGAGATTTAGTGAAGACATACTGTAGCTCCATGTCTCCCAGTAAGAATGTTGGTAAGGACGATAGCAGGAAGAAAAGGGAGCCACTTTCAGTTTTGTTTTTAAAGCAGCCGGGGCCAAGAGGGGTTTAAGGTCTGTTTTCTTTGATGTTTAATTAATTTACAAATATAAATGTTTTGGTTGTTTTAATATGTAAAAATATTAACATGTTGGAAGAAGAAATATGTGTCACAATACAAATTCAAGTTGGTACTAAGTAAAGTCCATTGGAAGTTTATATGAGGATATATGAGTATAAAAAGAAGATACATAGGGTAAAAAGAAGGTAAGACAAAGGTCAGAAGTCTGTAAATGAGTGCGAAAAGAGGGTATAAAGGGTTTATATGAAGCTATAATGGGATTATAAATTAATAATGGAGAAAGAATAAGTAGAAATGCTTAAATATTTAATTGAGTGGTGAAAAGATATGAAGAACTATAAAACAGTTTATAAAGTGTGTATAAGAGAGTTAAAGGGAACATGGAGGGTGTAAAGTAGGGATGGGAATCACCAGGGATCACTCAATTCAATGTTATCACGATACCATTGTATATCTGTATATCAAGTATCACAATATTATATATATTTTTTTAAAAAGTAATCAGATTTAGTCATAATTCTAAACAAAGTTAAATAATTTGCTTCTACCACACAGTATGCTGTGCTTTCTGTCGGTGGGATTGTTTACCCTACCACTGCAACAACCACATCAAATTCAAATATATACAGATTAAAAATGTAATGTAGTGTCAAGTATGATGAGGCATTTAAACTTTATATAAAGAAGATAAATACACAATATAATAATGGATTAAAGGTGACTGTAAAGTGTGAATGTAAAGGCTAGAAGGAGAAAGCAGATTGAAACTCTAAAKCTAAAGCGGTGAAACTGAAAGCTGATTCTTGGGTTGTTTGGCTTTCCAATTACGCAGCGTCACAGAGTGTCTCCCTCGAGAAGAAAAAAGAATGCAGATTTTACACTCCTGCTGAGAAATCTTTGTTTCTCTCAGGGGATAGATAAGGACTTGCTGTGGGGTAGTATGTTTTTTGTCACTGTTTAAGCAARGTTTTCTTTTTTTTTTTATTATGTCACCATGTGTGGGAATATGATTTTAAACAAAGTCATGCACCACAAGCAATATTGTACCTGCTCTCTGGTTGTCTGACCGAGGAAACGTTTGATTGTACTGAAAAAAAAAAAAAAAAAAAACACTGGTAGCACAAAGTGGTTTATACTGTAAGAGTCTATAACTCTTTATATGTCCAGAACTTTCTATACCAGTCTGTAACTTTCTGTAACACTTGGTTTAACTTCTGTGACAATCTAACAGGGTAAAAGCCTGAAACACTCTATGGGCGTTTTCACACTGGGAACGATCTGTTCCGTTCTGTACCCGAGCATGATTTCTCCCCCTCCCCAATCCCCCGGCAGGTCTGCGTACACTGTAACATCATTCCGATATCGGGCACACTTATCGGGCGTATTTACACAACTGGAAACAGTAAATGGCGGTCGAGAGGTAGTTGGTTTGTTTTTCTACAGAAAAAACATTAGAAAGAAGAAGAAACGCCCGCTCGTGTCATGAACCTTGTGACACCTGTTAATGCTCCATGTGGATGTTTTTATTTTTTCTGACAAAAACAACGGCGCTCTAAACAACCTGCCTACTGACACATCTATCGCGCGGCTCAGAGGGTTAAATGAGCGCGCGCTGCACGGTTACAGCACAAGGCACTGAGGAATGACTTTACAACTCTACTCTGTAAGGTGAGTAATCAGGAATCTTTAGGTCATAGCACATGAGTGTTATTTATTTAAAAAAATGTACTTTTTTATCATAAAAGTAAAGTGTTTATGTACACTGTTTATGTACACTAATTAATTAGTAAACAATGAATAAATAAATGCAAGAAATGCTACAAATAAATATAATGCCTGCTATAATAAAGTTCAACAAATAGCATAGATACATATAATAAATGATAAATATCTAATCATGCATTTTTCTGTTCTCCTTAGGATCATCTGGGTTCAAGGTGTGTGATGGCAGGATGTCTTTGTGACCAGGAGAGACCAGGAATGGCTACTAAATACTCATATTAAGAAGACAACAGTCCTACAAGAGAGATGCTTGTGCTCATTTTTCCTTACCTTGCTATGTGCCGGTTTTCAAGCTGAGGTGCTGAAACTATTGAATTTAAAACCTCACCATGCATCAATGTTTAGTGTTTAACATGTTTTGTATGCGTGTGTTTATATTGTATTTTTGTAAATGTAAAAATAAATGTATACTGTAAAATCCRAGATGAGTGYGDGGGAWWTGGAATAGAGACAAAGTACTGGATAGAGTGCAAAATGTTTTATTAAACGTTATTAAATAAAAAAATTAACGAAGTAAATTTTGAAACAAAAGTAGTGGTCAAATAGGATAAAAATATAAACATTAAAATGTAGCATATTTTTATATTTACTTGTACTTGCATAGCAAGAGGGTGTGTGTTAATGAAATTCAGATAACAGTTGGTCCATCATCTGCATCAACATCCTATTCAATCTCTTGATGTTCCTTCCTCTGTATCTGTAGTCGGCACTTCTCCATCTAAATCTGAGATTTCATGCAGGCATTATGAGTCTCCTGCTCTTGCACGTCAGGTTTTGTCTCTTTCTTCTGTTGTTCGCTGGTCTTGTGCTGCTGTCAGAGGTCTCAGTCTGTGTGTCCTCCAGTGTCCGTCTGCAAGAAAGTATAAAGGCAAGAAATTAGCTGAAAGTTGYAACCATAACAGCTTGTACAAATTAAAGTTTGCCAACATTTAAATTTTGGCACAGCAATCACAGATAACCTGAAATTGTGTGTGGAGCTTATGTGGATCTTATTAGCATCTCAATTTTTATAAGTGTCTCTGAGATGTGTTGGAGAATATACGTGAAGGTTATACATAAAATATGAGTAAAAAGTAAAGTAGCTGTAACTCTAATAGCTACATGAGCACAACACTGSAGTTSATCACATTCTGCTCTTCTGAACAGGAAAATGATCTGCGGCCTTAAAGTGAGCAGACATGAAGAGCATTCGAAGTTAACTTTGTTGTGAGTTAATGTGAAAGGATCATCATGTAGATCTTATTATTTGCATTTAAATGTCACAACAAGATCCACAGACAATTACCAGAAGATGCCATGATAATAAAKGACTCTCTTTAACAGCATTAATAACAGGAGTTAATAGTATTTAATATTAACTTACCGCTCACTCGCAGGCTCTCTGCTGGACCAGACTCCAGGCTGTCCAGTTCGGATGATGAAGGTAGATGTTGTCGTGAGACAGGGGGGTTACAACTCGGTCACACTAGATGGTGTTTATCCTCTTCTTTAACTTTTCCTCACTTCAGTATCGCAGCGCGCGCTGTGTGCTGCTCAAGCCGCAGTGTGTTTAACTCTGCACAGCATTGCTCAATGCTGCTGTACGCACGCACGTCTAAATACTTACGGATACTTCCGTAAATATCGGRGTTTTTATGTGTAGTGTCCGATCATCTTTAGATATTTCCGTCTGTCTAAATTTCTAGCAAATACTTAACTTCACAGTGATTCTTCAGCAGCCATGTTTGTGTGTGTACGGAGTCGAACTGTAATTACATCACTTCCTCTTTTGAGCACGAGCGTGTACTTATGTCCCGCCTTCCATGCTCGGGAWYSCATGAATCGTTCCTCTGCAATCGGTTCAAGGATTCGTTTCCGAGCGCGGAATGATTTGGAATGATTGCATTCTCACAGACAAAAATCAACTGGTTCCGGGGTCAGGTGTGCTCGGAAACGGTTCCTGGACCCCAGTGTGAAAAGGCCCTTAARCACTCTGTAACACTTAATAACACTCTATAACTTTCTGAAACAGTCTAGTAAACTTTTTAACTGTTTATGACTTTCTGTAACAGCCTGAGACATTCAAAAACAGTATGTAACACATTCTGCTTTGTCACACATTCTGCTTTGTCACACATTCTGATGGTCTGTAAATTTTACTAACCATCTGGGACATTCTGTAACAGTCTGTATCTATCAATAACACTCTTTAATCTTCTGTAATACTTTGTTACCCTTGTGACAGTCTGTAACACATTGTATTGGTCTGCTTCTGTAACAGTCTATAATTTTCTGCAACATTGTTTGACACTCTTTACTGTCTGTACAKTCTGTAACATTGTAATTATCTGAATCTCGTTACGTTTTATAGCAGTCTTGTTACGTGGTGCGGCTCTCCATAACAGATGTTTAGATGTTTATAGGAGCCCTAACRCAGGGCTTTAGAGGGAGTCCATGAAATAGGAGTATGGGAGAGTGCTTATGATACCTTTCCATTTGGCGTGGGATTATTAATTAAGGAACTAAAAGGAAACCAAAAGAAAACTGAAAACCCAAAACAAACAGAGCTCTGCAGTCTACGTGAGAACGGATGGGGCTCTGGAAACTAAAAATAAAAACTTAACATTTTCTCCGTGTGTTCGCCCTTACCGAGGATTTATTAGAGAGAGTTTTTATTTGTGCTTTGCACTACTGAGCGTGGACACTGGACTGATGCATGCCGCTCTCTTTCATTCTCTCACCGGTGTCTTAGGAAGGCACAGACTTGGGCTTTGCCTCTGTCTCTCAACAGCACCTTTTGCCTTTCTTTCTTTCTTTTTTATTTGGACCTGATACCTTACCTAAATGATCGCACAAAGTGCAGAAGAATCAGGACCCTTAAATAAACATGGTGCCAGGTGTGGGGTGTTCAGCCTGATTGCCTTATGGTTCCATTGCTGGGCAACCGCTTTTCTACCTAACCGTGCCTCTGTATGTTCAGAATTCTGCAGGGTAGCAGCCTGTGGATCTGCCCGTT
>QMIH01001166.1:108013-125045 GCA_003987875.1 Clarias batrachus | reverse complement strand
TGCCCAGTTTTGACTCTCTCTCTCTCTCTCTCTCTCTCTCTCTCACACACACACACACACTCTCATTTTCTCTTTCTCTCTCTTCATTTTGGAGAGGCTTATCTCTCTTTCCAGCTCTAATTTAGCAGATAGGAGCCTGGCAGCTTGCACGAGCACTGTGGGAAGAAACCGCGAATAAACTCAGCAGAGAACCAGGACATGAGCAGACGCTACAGCATAACACAGCATAACGYAT
Organism: Clarias batrachus; assembly: GCA_003987875.1. Taxonomy (NCBI): domain Eukaryota; kingdom Metazoa; phylum Chordata; class Actinopteri; order Siluriformes; family Clariidae; genus Clarias; species Clarias batrachus. Next base: position 124,810 of record QMIH01001166.1, on the reverse strand, counting down.
TACTCCAACCAGCGCAATAAACATCAGTAACACCAACAGTCCAACACTGATGGGTTTTAATTTTTCTAATCTCTAATCTGATAGACAAATTTCACCTAATTTGAAATGCTGACAAACTTGAAACTGGTATGTCAGAGCTTCTCTTCTTCAGTGTTATAGACACCGATACAGTACTGCAGGCKAGAGGAAAGGAATACTTACTGTATATTGGTTACATTCTTAGTTTAATAGGTTTTTAAATGTGTGTCCCCTTCCTTCTCATAAATTGTACCATGGTATTGTACCATAAATTGTACCATAAAATGCCATAGTATTAATGTGTTACTTTGGACATTACCATGGTAGGCACCATAAGACTTTATAGAGTATGAGGATATCTTTAGTGAGTACCATGGAAGTACTACGGTCCATCAAGCCACAATGCATGATACATTTTTTGGAGAAAAAGTCAGAGAGGCCAGTAGAAGGATTGAGGTGGTTTGGGCTTGTTCAGAGGAGAGATTGTGAATATATCAGTAGAAGGATGCTGAAGTTGGAACTGTCATGCAGCAGATCTAGAAGAAAACCAAAGCAGAGATTTATAGATGTAAAGTTAGAGGACATGACATTGGTGTGAGAGAAGATGATGCAGAGGATAAGGTTAGATGAAGGCAAGTGATTCCACTGGGGCGATCCCTGAACGGGAAAGGCAGGAAGACAAAGAAGAGGAAYGAAGAAGATGTCAGTACTATGGTGTGTGCAACTATACTTTGGTGAATATYGTGATACTTTATGGGTGCCAGAGTGGCTACAAAAGTGCAGCAGATATSTAATATAGTAAATTTGTGGGTACTGTATTATATTCGAAATGCTACATACTATTGGTATGGTATACTACAGACACTATCATATTATACTGTATACAGCTGAACTTTGGTAGCCACTCTTGCACTCATTAAGTACCATGATATTCACCAAAGCATTGTGTATTAARCTTTGGAGGGCACTATAACAGGTAAAATAGTCTTTTTCTCTTTCTTCTTCTTCTGCTTCTTCTTCTTCTTCTTCTTTTTCTTCGTGTTTTATGGCAGTTGGCATTACCACCACCAGGTAAAATAGTACCGTATAAATATCACCATTATAGTAAATAAACATATATAACACATGTTTAACACTGTCATTTTATATGTTCTGTAGTGCCATACTACGATACATGAAAGAGCCTTGTACCTTACTGTAGTRCATGTACCAATGTATGTACCATGGTAGAATCATGTACTATAGTGTGGTTCTATATCAGCAAAAATACCATGGTACAGGTAACATTAGATTGCCATGCTACCTACAGTATAACATAGTAAATTATTATTTTTTTTAATGGTTTCTCAGAAAAGACTCACAAAACAAATATAAGAGGAAGTCTGGCCACCCCAGATCWATGACTTCTATGGCTTAAATGTTCTGCGTATATACTGTAACATCCAGCGGTGGAAAAAAGAACCAGGAACTGTACTTAAGTAAAGTTATGGGTCAAGTAACAGAAAAACTTGTCTAAAATGTCTAAATTTTAACATATTTAAGTATTCAAGATTAAAAGCAATAGTAATAAAAGGAACTGGCCAATGAAATGCTGCTTTACTAATTTATCACGTGGTTAGATAAGAATATGAAAAATAAGAAAATTAATAAGAGTAATGTTATTTTAATGAACACTAAGACAATAAAAGCAATTTACGAAGGTAATGTACAATTTTAGCAATCTAAAACAAACAACATCAACACTTAACTAGATATTTAAAGTAACAAACTGTAATCAGTGGCGGACGGTCAATTCGGGGCGCAGGGGCGCTGCCCCCCTTAAAGTTAGGCAGAGAAGAATGCCACTTTAACATGTAATTATTTAACATAATAATTATTTTAATAATGAAATAAAGTAATTTGGTCACAATATYCCGCTGTATTTATTAATATAATTTATTTRCAAAAAAAAAAATCTAAACTGTATTACTGTACGTTCATTTGTGTTCGTGTACGCGGTGTGCCGGACAAACAAGTGTCTATGTAGGCATGTAAATTTTTGAAAAGCATGTGACTTGAGATTGGATTTTGTCAAATCATCCTTCGGGCGCAGCACTGTGCGCCCTGARCCCTCCCACTTTTGTTCTTAGCGAATCAATATTGTTTTCAAATATTTGGGCCCATGTGATTGGACCATTCTCAACGAGTCTTTTCCAGCACTTCTTATGGCAAGTGGAGTTGGCTGACTGGATGTGATGTGAGTAATGCCTTTATTTTATACTAGTAGTAATGATGCGCAATCACCTGATAAATGGATATTTACAGGCGAGTATTAAAAGTTTAATTTTAATTTAGTTTGTGCCCCCTCCAAAAAAAAATGCACCAGCCGCCACTGACYATAATACAAACTTTTACTAGTGTTAAAAAATCAAGCAAATATGCAAATCATTATTAGCCAGCTAATTGAACAAGGTCAAATACAAAACTGAACTAGCTAACAATTTTAACAAGCTCACATGTACTGTACAACCTAAATAGCTAGCTATTTTTACTAGTTCATATGCAAAACTGAAGTAGCTAGCTCATTTCACAGGTTCAAATTAATTAGCTAGTTTTTAATATAAATACATTTTAATATAATATAGCTAATATGAAAGCATAATTATCTATCTAAATAAACAAAATAATCTATACGCTATAAAGGACCTAGCTAACTAATTTAATTAGCTAATTGTTCTTCGATGAAATAAATAAATGCCTGCCGTGTGAGATTTTTAACAAGTATTTGACTTAATTAATACTTACCTGAGTTACAAAAAAAGGTGTTTTTGAGTAAAGTGCAAACCTTCCCATAGAGAACTTATGTACAGTAAATGCACATATTTTCCACTGCTGCCATTTATTGCAGAAACTCTTAAGATTAACCCCTGTCCATGTTGCGCTGCCGCCAAACGATTCTGTATCAAACTTTCCTTTTGTTTGTTCATTTCAGCTCAGCAAGAGGCTTGGAAATTTTGAGACAGAAGTACAGAGCACATCTGATCCTTCTGAAGAGCACAGCTTCCCTTTCTCCTCAATGCAATTGCAGCACAGTTCATTAGATCAGGTTACATAACTATGCTAATGACAAAATGGCTTTATTGCACTGATCACACCACAGGGATTTTTAAAAAATCTTAAAAAAAAAAAAAAGGAATTATATGAACGCATAAGAGGCAGTTTTTTCAAGTGTTTAATGAAATAATCCCATCAGTCCCTGATTCTGACTAGTGATGAACTCCATTGATCTGCATTTCTTCCCCCTGCTAAATTGCCCTGGAACTGAAACATTTAATYCAATTGGTGTCRTTAAGTGACTTCCAGTTTATATGTGTTAGTATTCCCATACTAGTACATACTAGTTAGTTCCAATAATAGAGAAACTGATTGATGTTGAAATAGCATTTGATTTTATACAGCAACAAATTAATGCAGTCTGCAATTTAGCAATATTAAATTAAATATGCAAACTAAATGAACTGCTCCCTTACTTTTATGAAAAGAATAAAAGAATTAAAAATAAACCTCAGGGTTTTTTTCTTTGGGATCAATAAAGTATCTATCTATCTATCTATCTATCTATCTATCTATCTATCTATCTATCTATCTATCTATCTATCTATCTATCTAATAAATCTTTGAAACAAAAATTATATAAAAGTTTCTTACTTTTAAATACCTATATCAATTCAACATTTATTTCTGGCTCATACAGTAAAAGCTAATACTTAAAACAATCTGACCTAATGCACCTTTAAAAAGGAGAAATCCTGAATGGCGTCCATTGTCTGTCTCTTTTGGTGAGTATGTAACTTAGTCATGCAAACATCAACATTTTTTGCTCTGTTTTTAGTTAACCGAAGAACAACCCACTGGGTAGAAAGTAATTATCTGTAATGATAAAGTCATCCTGCCTTATGATTTCATATAATTGGTTTTCTCAGCACTGATACTGCAGAACCCATGAGACCCAGAACACACAGCAAAAGCACTTATTGCTGCTGCCTTAATAACAAACCCACAATATATTTCTCATTGCTCAAAACATTAGCACCTGCATCTCTACAAAAACTGTGTATTTCATATTAATCAGGTGTGTTTAGCCTGCCTTTCTTGGGTCATGATTACTGAAAGATAATTTGATTTCAGATTAACATTTTTTATGGGTCACATGACCAAAGCCAATTACCGCAGCAGGCAAGACTAAATGTTTACTTAATAACCAAAAATCATCTCTCTCCTTTTCACTTTATAATCATCAACATTTATTAAAATTTATACTTAATTTATAATGTATGATGGAGTGAAAATAAATACAATTTATATTGCCTTTGTTTCAGCACTCTTTGTTATATTAAAGTCAAATTTTATAATTAAAATGTTATTTTATATTAAATATTATTCTTTAATATTAAAAGTTAATATTAAATATTATTCTTTTGGAGCAAAATGATTAACTGACTGATTTAATGTCTTCTCTGCTATTGATCACCACTGTAAATTATAATTAACCAGAACCAGAATAGACTATATTTACGTAAACATTGTAGGCAATTATACACTATGGATTAAGACACGTTGATGTTCACAAGCGCTACAAAAACAGTGTTATAATACCAGGATATAGTTAATTCCTAATTCTTATTGTATGGTTATTATAAGTAGTAAAGTCAGTTATATGCATTGGCACCCTTCAAGGTCAATGGTAACTATATAAAACTTTTATTTCATTTTTTCCCCCAAAATGTCATTCACATGCAGAAGCATTGCTAGCCCTGTTCTAGGCGGGGTTTAGCCCCAAAATAAGCATTAATAGTGTTTCATTTATTTTTCAACCCAACTCGACATGCCATAGTGTCTCCAAATTCTCAAAGTTCATAAAGGGCAAGGGACTAGTTTGGGAAACTTGTGCAAATAGCTTTTTGATTAAAATTTTTACAACTATTGCTACTCTAAAAATTCATCATGGATAGATTGGGCCCATTAAAAAAATCACCTCCCCAGAACTTAAAGGCTTAGTCCTCTATCCATAAGTCCCATACTCAGAGACTGTAGAAAAAGAATTGAACAAACCAGCCTATGTTTTCCAAAAAAGTGTTTTGGAAGCTCAACTGCGGGAGCTCTGGTCATTGCCACGTTGACTCCGCCTAAACCCTAAATCTAGAAATGGGCAGAACAAAGTTTGGCTGTTGTTTGGAATCTGCCTACCTTACTGTTACCTTCCACAAGSTAATGAGTTTAGCAATTGTTAATTTACGTTCTAAGGCATTTGTTTGAACTCCATCATCCATATCCTACATGTTGTCCCATGTCAGCTGCTAAATGTTAAGTTAAGCTACAATATAGTAAATATTCAAACGTATATACTGAAGTTACATTATCTCTAAAATAAGAATACAAATGCTCCGTTCTACATAGCCTTCCCAGTCACTCATTTCAATTGATTCCAGTTAGTTGGTTAGCTGAAGCGACGCATAGCGGACAGTTGACCACACACATAATTATGCATGACCCAATGGCTTAATATAATTTTATGTGACTTACATAAAAATTCACCTCCACCCCCATACAGTTGAATGAGACATGTAGCTACTGAGATCAAAACAGTTTTTTTGTACCAGACTGTAAACATCTTTATTTCTGTTGCAAAGTTGGGCATTTTAACATGGGGCTGTATGGGAACAGATTTAATTTTTGGCACCAGCCCTGGGTAGACATTTAAGAAACTGTATCAAGTTGTCCCTAGATAAATTTCTAGCAAAACCCTGCTCATGGCTCATGATGGTTATGAGCTCCTTAAAACCGGTTGCTTATAGTTGAAAAAAAAAAAAATGCTATTGTGTCAAACCAAATGACCAAATCTGAGACTGCACACATTTAAATCCTCTTTGGAAATCTGTCAACAAGACCTGATTCTAAGTGTCTATTTAAATAATAATAATAATAATAATAATAATAATAATAATGAAGTTAGCTTGTTTGTTTGATAAATTGTTTTGTAATGAACACTTCGCTATCTGTATTTTAAACCTGTTGAATATATGCACATTAATACATAAATATACACACAAATAAGGAAGCGATTAAAATCCTTAAAATGTTGATTTGGAAAGTAAGTAAGAAGTAAGGAAAATACTAAAATTATACATGAACCTTTTACACAGTATGTTTATGCTGTTTGCATTTCTTAATTATTTTATACATTTGTTTTTGACATTTTTTGACCAGTTTATTCAGTTTACGTATAGAATTGTCTACATGGCTAAAGAAAAGGACAAACGTCACTCATAGTATTGGCGAACAAAAACAACCATCATTTTGATCTCAATTTACCACTCTGGGGTTCATGTGGCATTTAGTGAAGTGCAGGTGCTTCCATTTGTGGCCTGATGAGAGTCTGGCAAAGCTATGAAAGTACTCATTGGCATGGAAGCAGTGTGTCATCATTATCAACAGAGATTGAAAATGAAGCCAGCAACTGCAATTTTCCAACTCGGATCCTTGGAGATTTTATTTATTTATTTATTTATTTTTGCTTTGCTTTTTGCAGCTCTKGCTAAATACACAACAAAGTTTAATTTTTCAAGTTCATTAAATCTGCACTTGTAAAGTTTGTAATCACTGATTTAGCAGGGGAGATTAGCAAAGGTTGTTTATCAGCACTGCTGAATTCTGGATTCTGACTGGTTAGAGGATCCTGATTCATCTTCAAGAACTGAAACTCTAACAGTAATGCAGTAATGTTTGCCTTTTAGCAGGGTCAACTTAATGAAAACATTAAACCGAGGATGTTTAAAATAACTATTGTAGAATTGAGTAAAGAACTGTCCGACACATGCTAACACACTAGCATGCTAACACACTAGCAATTAAACTGAGAAATATTTATGAGAATTTACAGGTTTTCCACAAACTCTGGGTTTTAATCATTAATTTTAATGATTAATCTGAATTTAAAGACAACGACAGCAAGTGACTATAATAAAGAGTGAAGAAAAAGTGTAGATGTGAAAATGTTTGGAATAAATGATTTCAAATAAACTGGTGTGACGGAAATTGCATTTTTACATTATAGACGTGGTGTTTCTGAATCAGTATAGATCAAGCTAAGATTTTTTTGGTGTTCGTTTTTAGTGATTTCTACATACATGGTCCAAAAGCTATTGGACTGTAAATTTTGATTTGAATTTATGATTTATTTACTAACAACCTTATCATACAAAATGGTTTAATAATAGACAACAGTACTTTCTTCTGCATCTTTAGTTTGTCTCTTTTTTAGGTGTTTGCCTAATGCCTAATCTAGCACTATGGGACATAAAAACACCAACAAACTGTTTCCATGCTGATCCTGTTTTTTCTGTTTATGACACATTATTTTCTGTAGCAGTTACTTCTTTAGCTTACACACTAAGAGATGAGCTTTATACTCTGTATTTTGGTATGTTAATGGGTTTTTACCATAATTGCATGGACCCAAATCCTGCAACTTTCTTAATCTACACAGAACAGAGCTGACGGCTGGGGGTTACCGAAGTGAACAGCGAACCTAAACGCATGTTCAGAATAATATTACAGAATAATACACCATTATATTTACTTGTATTTGTACAGGATGTGTTCACTTTTTAATTTAAAAATATTTTAAATTGTCAGGGGGGAAAGGGTCAGATGGATTGAAAAGAAAAGAGCAGATTATAAAGTAATTTAGCATTGTAGTGGTTGGAGCAGTAGTGGTAATATTACATAATATTTTATGCAAATATGTTATGACAAATAATTTGATTGTTATAGTTCTGTCTCAGAATTCAAGTCAAATGTAAGTTGAACAAAATAAATCAATGGTATATAAAGGTATGTTTAGGTTAAACAAATTAATAGAATTATGTACATTACAAACATGTTTATTTTCAGTAAAATAGACACAAAAAAGTCCAATGGGCATTCAAGTCAAACCGGGACTTGTGGATGAAATTTCTGGTGAATGAAGGTGTAAAAGGGATTAACATTTACAGAAGACTTCATATACAATACGGTGATGAGACTCTTAGCAGTAAAACATTTAAATGGTGCAAACATTTTAAAAAGGCCATCATCCATGAATGATGATTCTGGACGAGATGGCTCAGAGCCCCCTGCAGTTGTTCCCGTGAACATTCAGCAAATGGAACACCTGATCCTTGAGAATCGATAGATAGCCAGTTGCCAGTTTGTGAAAGAGACGCACCTGTCTGAGCGAACTGTGTACACAATCATTCACCAACACCACTTGCACATTAAAACTCAGCTGGAAGTTACTGCCTCATCCCTCGTATAGTCCTGACCTCGCTTCAAGACATTTCCACATTTTTAGACCATTAAAGAAGATCCTGGGAGGCCAGTTCTCAGACATGAAGCAGTCTGATCATGGTTCCGGCATACTGAGAAAACTTGATGGTGAATTAAAATTCCCAATTTGACTTGAACGCTCCTAATAAAATGCATCTGATAAATGATTTATTTCCTTTGCTTTATGTTTAAATTACTGAATAGCTTAGCTAATATTACATGGAAAGCTAGGACATTTCTACCTGACTTCTACCTGAAAATACTTGGTGTGCACATGGAAAAGTTTGTGTAGTATGTATAAAGAAAATTGCTAAAATTAGACCCCATTGACACTGTCATGCCAGCTGTCATGGCCGCTGATGAAATTTGTGACATGCTTATGACATGCTTACATAAGTTCATGCAAAGTCCACGGACTGCATGGGCCAATTCTAATCACAAACCATCCCTCGCTCTTTCTCTGACTCACAGTCTCATCTGTACAGGCTCATATCCGTTTTAAACGTCTGCCGGCCTCCAGGCGGGGGAAAAGAAAAAGCAGCGAAGGCCGAGACCATCACCTGGAGCCTGGCAGAAGAGAAGCTGGCTGACAGTAGAGGGTTTTTTCCTCTTTCTCTCTTTTTTTGTCTTCTGCTTTGGCAGCATAGAAAGTCATCCTCTGGTGGAACAATAAAGAGGCTCTAAAAATCCCCAGTGAGACTGCTTGTTATCTAGCGATGAGACATCTTAACTGTGGATTGAGCGGTAGCAGGAAGGGTTGGAGCTCTGCGGGGGATACCAAGGCACAGAGTTGTCCCCACACATTAAGATGTCTAGCAGCAACTGTTCCAGGTGATGCTGTGGTTCCCCGCTGAGGAGGCAGATTTGGGGTTTAATGTGAAATTGAAGACAGCTTTTGAAGGACATGAAGGACAGGGACTTTTGGGATTGTCTTTAAAGTCTCATATGGTATAGAGGTCTGAGTTACGCTGATTGACAGGATGCCGTTTCTCCTAAATAGACATGCATGTTTTGTTTTGTTTTTCAGTTAAAGAAGGTTGTGACATTGTCATGATTTAAACTCATCCATCAGTTTCCTGAAGAGCGGTTTTGAAGCTCAAATGTGGGAGTTCTGGTCATCACTATCTTGGCAGGAGCTGACTCTGCCCTATACCCTGTTTAATYCATAAATGGGAAAATGGGTGGAACAAACAGAGCCTGGGTGTTGGTTGGACATAGCTACTTACTGTACCTCAGTTACCTCAGGAGCTAGGTAGCTTAGCTTTAGCTTAGCTAAAATGCTAAGGTGACTAAGTTYAATTTCTGTGTTAACATTMCATTGCATTTGATGGGACTWTGCATAGCTAGCGGTTTGAAATATGCATAATTTAATAGCATCATCATTGGGTTAATGTAATTTCAACTGATGAGTTAGCTCATATCATAATACAATCACATACCTAGACTGCATATTGATTAACGTATTGTGGAGTAATGCTCCGCACTGTACYACTTCATATTTCCACTGCAACATCTTAAAAACAGTGACCCGACCTTTCACTCAATTTGCATGAACAATTAATTTTTTTTCCGCCACACTTCTTCAGCACTACATCCCGTTAGTGAATAGTTTTTTATACACCCTCTTGCTCATGCTCCTCTCTAACCCTGTGTTTCTTTCTTTAGATTTTTTTCCTCCCTCTAACAAGGTCCGACTTGAATTGGGGCTCGAAAGACGTGCAAGACGTAAATCCCAAAGGATTCATTGAACCCCAGGGGTGTTTCAGTTTCAGTCTTGTGCTTCTGAAGACAAACAGTACATGATGGTGAGGTTTTTCAGCTGCCACCAGTCACTGGATTTGCTGCGTAGTTCCTTTTTCAGGAATCATACTGTACAGAACATGGGAGAACAGATACACATTCTATAATATGAAATATGAAGTAGTACAGTGCAGAGCTTTACTCCAGAATACATTAATCAGTATTCAGTCTAGGTGTGTTGCTTGTATTATAACTGTATTATGATATGAGAACAAAACTTGTGAACTTTTTTTTTTCCTGGGAACACCTGAATTAGCCACAAAAGAGGAGTACTGTAGAGAAAGATGGTCGTCAGTGCTAATCAGCCCTCCACAAAAACGATTGCTAGGATACTTATCCTGCATCAATTATTGTCTCATTACAAGCTCGACCTGGTCTTTTCCATTTCTCCTAAAAATCCACTTAGGAGAAACAAGGAGACATACTGTAACTGAGACAGAACCCAAGACATACTTGAGAAACATTTGAGAAATCGTACATGAGAAACCGAACTGCATTTGAAGAAGAAGCAAATGAGCCATATATAAAATCATAGTGAGATTAAAGCCAGATATAAATGAGATGCATGAAACACAAATGTGAAATATCATAGTTTTATTGAACATATAAAAAAATCCTCAATTAACAGCATACAGTGTAATAAATTTACAATCCAAACACTATATTTGCCAAAATCTGGCAAATCAAGACACTAAATGATAAGATGTCATCCAACCTGACAAAGATATAAAGTGTCACACTGCTAAACTCAAAGTATGATTTAAACATGACCACAGCATTGTGACAAAGTTTCCAGTGAAAAGAAACAAAAAAGAGATGAAAAATTGTAAAAGAAAATTGGTTGCTTGCTGTATGTACTGTAAGGGCTACAAGAATGGGCCAATGCCAGGAAAAGTTCTCTCTCACCGGCTACATCAGTCTTCTCTTGTGGTGGATGTCCAACAAGTCTGTCCAAATTCTGCAACTCCTGGAGTATCTATTAGAAAAAGAAAAAAAAACAGTTGAAATTTACCTAGGCGGCACGGTGGCATAGTGGTTAGCACTGTCGCCTTGCACCGCCAGGGTCCGGGTTTGATCCCCGGCCAGGCTCGATTCCCGTCTCTGTGTGCATGGAGTTTGCATGTTCTCCCCGTGCTTGGTGGGTTTCCTCCGGGTACTCTGGTTTCCTCCCACAGGCCAAAGACATGCAGATTAGGCTGATTGGCATTCCCAAATCGCCTCTAGTGTATGAATGAGGGTGTGAGTGAGTGTATATGCGTGTTCCCTGCAATGTATTGGCACCCCCTGTCCTGGGTGTACCCTGCCTCGTGCCCTAAGCCTCCTGGGGTGGCTCCAGGCCCCTGAACACAGGATAAAGCGGTATATATGATGAGTGAGTGAGTAAGATATACCTAAACCCCRTTCAGCTACTCCATTCCCAACTTTTTGAAGGTTGAGTGGTGTGTTCATGGGCGATGCTTACCAGACTGATGATGTGGTACTGATGGAGAGTCTGGAACATTCTCCTGCCTTTTCTTTGATAAGATTCTTGGTCTCCTGAGCTGGCATACTTCTGAAAAGAACCCAGTCAAAGTAAAATGTATAAAATTACCAAGATAACCTTGCCACAAACAAACATATTAGTCTTTAGTTATAGAATATAATTAACCAACGTCTCTAAAGTTACATGTTCTGGTAACTACTGTTAAACACTGAACACTCTATAATAAAACTACTGGCTTTCAGCAAAGTATAACACAGTTTTTGTTTGTTTGTTTTTATCACAGGCTCTGTTGTTTTCACTTACTGTACATTCTGACTCCTTGTCAATAATAATTCATTTTAAATTCGGCACGAAAAAGTAAAACCCACCTTCACCAGCTGCTTTGTCTTCTTGTTCTTGTTCTTCTTCTTCATTTTTATCTGCAGCAGACAAAGTAGGTGGGGCGCTACCGCCACCTAAAGGTCTGGATGAATGAAGGATAAAGTAGTTTTTGCTGACTTGACACCGAGGCCTGGTGATGGTGATGCCCTGCACATCTCTCTAACACACTGGCCACTTAAACATTTGCATGCTTAGAACATGTGTGGGATAAATTGTGGAAAATTATGTCKTTATTAGAATCTATATGTACCGTAGGCTTAATTGGGTTGGCCATGAAAACATTGAACATTTAGTCGTGAATGTATAATCACAAATAGGTTTGGCCTTAAATGTTAAGTGTATACAGAAATCACTGAACACAAGCATTATCTCATTGCTTCACTTCTTGATAAAAATATTCTGTATATTGTATTTTAGTTCTTTATTGGTAATGACATTTGTACAGAATGTAAAGTAAGTTTGCCATCTGCCAGTTTCATTTCAATAAATTCATTTGTAAAAGGTGTAGCCATGTTAATCAACTAGGTATACCTGAGTGTACTGTATAATAAAATAACTGGTAATTGGATTTTTTTAATGAAGTAGCTAGATTTCAAAATAAAACATTTATCTATTACAAAGCAGTTTTGTAATTGACTTTAGTTGTTACCAACCTACATGAAGATCTGCATATCTTCATTTCAGAGATCCAACCTACTAACCCTCCCCTCCATCTACCCGTATGTGAAGAGTAAGATGAACTATATAGTACTAAGTCAAATTCAAATTCAAAATTCAAATTTTATTCGTCACATCCACAGTCATACGATATGAAGTGAAATGCTTATACGACTGCTGTCAACCTACAATATTACAACAAAAAAGAAATAAGAGATTAGAAAATAAAGAAACACTTATTTACATAATATACAGATAAGAATAAGAATAAAAATGAAAATAAAATATTAGAATAAGATAAATATAAAAATGTTAAAGAATATCTAATAAAAAATAGAAATAGTAAATATATATAGTAAATGAATATGATAGAAACATGATAGAAATGTAATGTAGTGCAGTCCAGAATGTAGTGTYCAGTTCTTGTCAGGATAATGTGCAAGGCTGCAGTTCAAGTTCGCAGTGTGCAAAATGTCAAATGTTCCATGTGTAAACGGATTGTGCGTCCTGGTAAAAAGTAAAAGTTAAAAAGTTTGCAGTCCTGAGGTGTGCAAAATGTGCAAGTGTGTGAGTGTTAGGTCCTATATGGTGTTGTGGTTGAGAGCTCATATCGCCTGCGGGAAGAAGCTCCTCCTCAGTCTCTCTGTGTTGGCCTTCAGRGAGCGGAARCGCTTTCCTGACCGCAACAGAGAGAACAGTCCATTGCTGAGATGACTGCGGTCTTTCACTATCTTCCTGGCCTTGGTCCAGCACCATTTGTTGTAGATCGTCTGAAGGTCAGGGAGCTTGGTACAGATGATACGTGCAGCTGATCGAACCACCCTCTGTAGGGCTCTCCTGTCCCGCATGGTGCTGTTCCCGAACCAGGTTGAGATGTTTCCCGTCAGGATGCTCTCTATGGTGCAGGAGTAGAACTTCCTGAGCACCTAAATAGAGGGCAGTCTAAAGTCTCTCAGACGTCTGAGGTGGTAGAGACGCTGCCAAGCCTTTTTCACCACAGTGTTGATGTGACAGGACCATGACAGGTCCTGCGTGATGTGAACACCGAGGAATCGGCAGCTGTCCACTCTCTCCACTGGTCTCTGGTTGACTGCGGGGGTCTGGTAGTTCCTCTCCTGCTTAGTACTAAAGTCCACTATCAACTCCTTTGTCTTGCTAACGTTCAGGAGGAGATTGTTCCTCTGGCACCAGTTCTCCAGATTTCCAATCTCCTCCAGGTAGGCCGTTTCATCGTTGTCAGAGATCAGGCCCACTAAGTACTAAACACTCTTTAGTGTAGATGGCACTGTTTGTCAGAGAACCCTAGACCTTAAACCCTAGCCCGTTAAGGCCTTAAATCTTTAGCCATTCTTTSCATTATATTTGAATAAACATACTGWATATTTATGTATGTAACAGTTTGCTTCCRTTACCTCAGTGTACACATCACGCTGGACCTGTCKTGGTCCTGTCACATCAACACCATGGTGAAGAATGCCCGACAGCGTCTCTACCACCTCAGACGCCTGAAARACTTTAAACTGCCCTCCAAGGTGCTTAGGAACTTCTACTATTGCACCATATAGAGCATCCTGRCGGGAAACATAACGACCTGGTTCGGGAACAGMACCATGCAGGACAGGCGAACTCTTCAGAGGGTGATGCGATCAGCTGAGCRCATCATCCACACCGAGCTCCCTGACCTGCACTCGATCTAGAGCAAGCGGTGCTGGACCAAGGCCAGGAAGATCGTGAAGGACCTCAGCCACCCCAGCAATGGACTGTTCTCTCTGTTGAGGTCAGGAAAGCGMTTCCGCTCCCTGAAGGCCAACACAGAGAGACTGAGGAGGAGCTTCTTCCCGCAGGCGATACGGTCTCTTAATCAGTACACCACACAGTACTGATCCATTTTGCACATCCACACATGCTTCTGCACTCACTCTAGACATCTAGACATCAGGACATTCAGGTCATTCGCTCACTAGTCCTCACTGCACACCTGCTCACTCATGGACATTATGCACATAAGACACTTTAAATATGCACACAAGCCACTTTAACATGTCACTCTACTGCATATGTGCACACCCCTGGACATTCCGTTCCTTATGTTCACTCCATTCCAATATTTTCTATTTTCTATTTGTACAGTTACAAATTTTCATTCCAATATTTTCTATTTGTACAGTTCTTCTCACTTTCTTATAAATTTCCTTATATCTTCCTTTAATGTATATTTGTACCATACATACATTTTATATTTTATTTTATTTTATTTTATTCTCTTAGTCAAAGTTTACTTATATATATTTTTCTCAAATTTACTTTTGTTCAGATATTTATTTCCTTTATAGATATTCTTTCTTATTCCGTCTTAGATAAGTAACTTTTTTTGTTTGTTTGTTTGTTTTCTTTCTTATTCTAAGGTCAGGGCAGTTGCCTAAGCATTTCACTGCATATTGTACTGTGTCTGTGTATGTGACAAATAAAATTTGAATTTGAATTTGAGTCAGGATGGTGCAATATAGAGTGACATTTTTTCAGCACAATATATTCTTCAATTTAAAGAACTAATTTGAACTAACTATACACCTATAACTAAGCAAAACYTTTTAAATGGAACATATAAGAAAATCCAAATGCACAGTTTACAAGTACTGTATACTTTTTGTGTGCGAAACACTGTTTAGGGAAACAAAACATATGTGTAACACACACGAGACAAATATGAAATATCTCTGACATTTAGAGGTAATGAGCTATATTTGAGACACATTTGCGAAGATTGAGCAAATGGCTAAAATCTCATTCAAGTCTCAAAGATGGCTCATTTCTGCATATGTGAGTCACACACAAGACAAATGTAAACTATCTCTGAGATTTAAAGGTAATGAACCACATTTGAGACACCTTTGGAAAAATGCCTAAATCTCAGTAAGTCTCAAAGACKGCCCATTTCTGTCTAAGAGACAAAGAAGAGATTAACTCATCTTGGAGTTTCTTTACTAAAAACCCATTGAAGTCTTCTTGTTTGTTTTACATTAGCATTAAACTAGCTAGCTAGTCATGCGTGATGTAGATCTACCTCCTCAAAAAAAGCTCAGGATTTCTCTTAGTTGTAAATTATAAGTTATGCTCTATATTTTAATGCAGCATTACCGTCTGTCCACTGGCTACACAATTCTGTTGAGCATCAGATGCTAATTTCTCTTTCCACACACTGCAGGTGCATAAGGTTCAATAAAGGRATTAAAGCGAGTTGGAACAGTAAATAAAGGGACGATGTTATGGTGGCTCAGAACAGATCCCCCAACTGCATCTAACCTGCCTGTGAGTGAAAGGGAAAGAGGCTGCATAATGCATGTGTGATCTCAAATGTCGACTTGAAGTATGGTGTGGAATATTTGCAAACTGTCTTAAGTTGTTTGGAATTTCTGATGAGCGATGTGGATGAGCGTGAGGCTGGTAGGGTGTTGCGTGTTGAGATGAGTGCAGAGTACTTGTCTGCACCGGACCTTCCGTGACTTCCCTACTGGCCCCCTGCTGAGGTAGAGACGGCACTCTCCTTCTCACAAGCATTAAAATAAGATGAGTGTGGAGCCTCACGGGAGGGAAGCGTACGACTGAGGGTTGCTCGGTCTAAAGTGCTGCACGCGCTCAAACTCACTCAGATCACACATGTAGCAAAGATTGAGTGCGTACCTGGGCATGAACAATCAGAAACTCAAACAAACCAGTTTGTGTGCGTGCGTGCGTGCGTGCGTGCGTGTGTGCATGCGTGTGTGTGTGTGTGTGTGTGTGTGTGTGTGTGTATGTGAGAGAGAGAGAGAGAGAGAGAGAGAGAGAGAGAGAGAGAGAGAAAGAAAGAGAGATGACTCACAAACTGAGAGGCATATATATTTACATGTATATTTTTGCTTGTATACACAGACAGATAGACTGGTAGATAAATAGAAAGGCAAATAGACAATATTAGTAATTACAAATAGACAAACAGGTAATTACAATATTAGATACATACATACAGACATACTGTACATGCATAACCCACACTTGGTCAGGGGCCTGGAGAGTGTAAAAAGTCCTGGTGTGTGTGTGTGTGTGTGTGTGTGTGTGTGTGTGTGTGTGTGTGT
>QMIH01001166.1:95623-105873 GCA_003987875.1 Clarias batrachus | reverse complement strand
GAATGCACTATGATTGCTGCCAACCCTTTACAAGCCCTCATGAGTTTGTAATTGGCCAAGTACACTTTGATTAGGCAATAAAAATGTAAATCGCCCGGSAGGAATACACTAATCGCCGATCAGGGTGCAGATCGGACTAATCCACTGTGACAGGGTGGKTTTTTTTTTTCTTTCATGGCAAATTGGATGCAGAAAAATGTTCTCACTAAAAAACAGTGGAGGCCACTGACATTATTAATAATATGAAGAAAATGTCACGTCTGAGACTAATTAAACACTCTATCATTATGTTTATGAAATATAAAATGTTACTGAAGTAAAAAAAACATGCAGCTAAATAACTGTGATTAGCAAAAAAGGAAATGCATTGTTTTTTCTGGTAAGACTACACCTTCTTAACCAACAAGTCAAACCGGAACTTGATGAAATTTCTGGTGAATGAATGGAGGTGTAAAAGCGATTGAACATTCAGCAAATGGGGCACCTAATCAATGGATTAAAAAAAAAAAGCCATTCACACAAAATAAACCTACATAAATGCTTATTGAAAAGACAGCGGTTTATCAGTTTTGATATTAACCACGACATACTGTAGTAAACACCATGACATAAAATTTTTATAATCCCTTGAAAGTAGACATTGTAATTTAGTACACGCAGYCTTTGCCCACGAGGTGATAGCTTGTGAAATTCGCTGGAAAAGCAAACAAAACTACTATTACTACTATTACTTCTACTACTACTGCTAGAAATACATAGAGCTACAAAGACACACTAAGTCAGCTTATGGCCTGTCATAACAAAACAGGATTGAGTACTGCCTTACATCATACCTATATCTTACATTCACATTTCTGACAGATTGTATTGAACATCTGGAAAGGTAGGTGGAGAAACAGCATCTCAGCTCCTAAGTTCCTTAGTTCCTCTGAGCTATTTCGCTTAATTTAGCTTCAGTGCATTACATCATCTCACTCCAGACAGAGATGTAGGTTTGGTGTATCTATGGCCTGTGGTGTAGAAAATAATGTGTGAGGTGTGTATGTTTAAAGACAAGAAACAAAAGAAGTAACTCCAAGCAATAAATTTAAACAAGTCTTCTTTAAACAAGTCTCAATTAGTAATGCCACTAATGCTTGGAATTTAAAAAATATTCCAAAAAACCCTCAAGAATTTACTGCAAAATATGACATCTTAGTGAGAATATCTTGAATGTCGTCAAATATATGTGCTAGTTCTTAAATTAATGAGATMTAAGATTTGAGATCATTTTTGACAAAATACATCAACGAATCCTAATTTCCCAGGGAAACAAATGTAAACTGATGATAGAGCCAAATGGAATGCCAAAGCCTACAGTAAGAGTTATCCCTATTCTTGCATTCAAGATCTAACCTCCAAGTGAACCCACAGTGGAGCACAGGCAAGATAGCTTCTACCAAGCTTCTGTTTTCCTTCTCAGCTCGTTCAGATTGAACAGGAAAACTGCAGTCCTTTAACGGCAGAGATAAAAGGAGACAATGGTAACAAAACACATAATCCTCATAGGAAAAGTATGTGAACTGTCAATGCAACCCTTTTTTGTTTGCTTCTCTGTGGCATTTCTTTTCATGGCTTGCTCTTATTGTAGTTTAGAAGAGCTGAAAGAAAGGCTTTGATGGTGCGCTCTTTAACAGATGTGCATTAAAGGTTATCATGAAACATAAATAAAGTCAGACACATATTCATGCTTTTAAATGAATAATAATCCTTTTAAACCACTTTAACTTTATTAGCTAGCTCACTATTTATGCATAATGGTCTTTTAACATTGCACTATAGAAACCCAAAGACCCTTATGATATATTTTTTTCCCTTTTCTAAAAACCAAAAGAATAAGAGGAAGCTCTAACACATGGCCCTTAATCTTATCCCCACAGAGYCAGTGTGGCTACAGGCTTTCAATCTAACCACACCTGAATTCACTTGTTTAATCAGTTCACCAATCAACTTTCAAGTGTCTCCAATTTGGATGTAATGAAAGTCTGTAGCCACCCGGCACTTKGCGGATAAGATTGCAGACCCCTGCTCTAACATATTACAAATCTTTTAAATAATGGATGTCAGAGAAACCCCTTTGATCAATTATTGTATTTTATAGAACAGTTAGTTCTAACCAAGTAATTTGATTGGACAAAAGGCATACCATGAGTGGTGATAGAATAACAGCACTGGGACATTTGTTTGATTATGATTAACAATAGTTAATTAACCTAACTGTCAGTCACAGCATGAGTGATATTAGATCTGTACAGTCCACAGTACTGAAAAGATGGGAGAGCAGCTGCCTGCCAAAACTTACATTCAAAACCAGTCACCGTATTCAAAAACACCCCTAATCATATCTTAAACAACACTTTGCCTCATTATTAATCACATCTAACTAGTTACAAATCATGTTGCTCCATAAAACAGTAGGTTCTTACACAAGGCTGAATCCCTAATTCCTTTCTCACTCTTGATCATGGGCACTACTTGGTGTGTGAACCAAGGGATTGTACTCCCTACACAGCACACTAGCTTTCAATTTAGAGCTATTTGGGATTTAACATCAGAAGTTAACAAAGCTGATATTCTAAAGTGGAATGAGTGGAAAATAATGTAAGTCTAGTAAGTTTCTCAGGACTGTCCACCACCTCCATAGTTTATTACTTTTTGCCACTTAAAACTACTTTAACCCCTGTTAATTACACTAACTGTCACTTCTATCGACAGCTCCACCAGTCACGGTTAGTTACAGATAAATAATGAAAGAAATCATAATTTGTTGGTAATTAATGTTTTATAAAACACACAACCACAAGTTACACAGCCTTTCCATGTTTCTTAAACACTTTAAGTAGTTTTTCATCAAATTGCAGGTTCCTGGCTTTATTAATCACCAATATTGTTGTAGTTTTCCTAGTACATATGAACAATCTATTACATCAGTTTTTACTAAATGCAACTATAATGTGCTGTTATTAATGACAGCACAACATGGAGTGGTTTATCCAATAAACAGAAATTATCCCATACGTGCTTATGGTAATTACCAGATTTAATCTGGGGGAAAAAATCTATCTTTATCACTTCATTATTTATTTTTACAACCTTATCATCTTAAACAATTAATACACTTTTTTTTTTTTTTGCCCACCCCCTGCCTGGTCCTCGTGCACCTGCCAAGCACCAAAACCTGCACCATGTTCACAGTGGTGTTAGGTGACCGTCCTTCAGCAGTCATGAAAGCCCATCTCCAGCCCCTTTGATTCTGGTTCTGGTGTACGAGCAGACAGGTAACAATCATAATGGCTCCCTTGTACGTGGCCGACATGCCCGCTAACCTGGGAATCGATTGAAAGCGCCCCTGCCTCTTCTCAGCATCCACCCCTGTATCTAAGCTGCAAGTTAATCCTTTGAGAATCTGAAGGCAAATCAGAGACCTCTATTGTTTTAACATTGTTCAATGCTATTTCCTCTGCCCTCTGAGAGAGGCTTAGGCTGTGTGTTGGGAGTATTGACTGATATCCGTTGTAAAAATAATAAATATACTTTTGTTTTTTTTATATATTTTTTTTCGGAGAGTGCCCTTTTTCTGAACAGGGCTAGTCTTTGTTATGCTGGGCTTGTTTGATCTATTTGAGAAAGTCAAAAGGTAGAACAGAGAAGCGAGTTCCCAGGCAGGAAAAGCCTGCAGCTTCACACCTGTGTTTAGGGAACACACAGAGGCTGGGGTCAAAGTTGACTTTTCTAACAAACTGAGTCATTTTCTTGATGCAGCAGTGATATCATTGTAGGAAGCTTGTACGCAGAACAAACCATATTAAAATGGCTCTACAAGGAAACATCTAAACAATTGAAATGTAAACAGTTCTATCATGTATTCAAAATATAAACAATGATAAACTTTTCCTTGAGTTAATCAAACTGCGGCAGCTTTGTAATGCAATCCTTCCTCATTTCCATCCACTTTGCCTGGTTTAGATGAAMGTTTTCATCACATTTGATTATATTATCAGATCTAATCATGCGATACGATTCACTCACCAGATTTCACTATCTTTATGCTGAATGGTAAAAAATAAATAAATAAATAAATAAACCTTGTGTGTCATATTCTTCGCAGGTTCTAGGTGTTCTATTTAAACAGTCCTCTTAGTCAGTGGAACCCTACCCTCATCTATTAATTGTGATAAGGATGCTGTCTTGACCTCCCATTGGCAACAGAGGATGGCAGCGCTGTCGGCTCACCAGGCTCCTGTCACTGTTATAAATAGCCTCAATCAATGCCTCAGCTGGCTTTAGCAAGCTCACTAATTGCTTTAAGAGCCCAAATATCACCTCTGAAAAACTTTCCCCGGAAGCTGTGTGTGTGTGTGTGTGTGTGTGTGTGTGTGTGTGTGTGTGTGTGTGTGTGTGTGTGAGAGAGAGAGAGAGAGAGAGAGAGTGACTGTGATGGGTTAAGATAACTTGTTTCACAAGCATTCCGCCACATTAACAGTAACTATACTAACAGAAGTCTATTAGGTGACAAATTGCTATGGTACAAGGGGAATAAAACACTTCAGTAGGTCGATTGATGTAGAGTTACTAATAACACTCTGAAGATCCTATAAAAGCACATACTGGGTGATTGGGTGATCTGGGTTAATCATTTGCACTTTTTAATTGCTGACAAATAAAGGTATGTTTAATTTATGCACAGTTATATTTAAAGTTGTGTTATGTATAATATTATATCAGCAGTAAGCAGCTATCTCTATTTTTCTCTAAATAAAGAACCCGTGTGTAATAATTCCAAAAAAGCATCTGACTTTAGCTCTGACTGCTAAAAAAAAAGCTAAACACAGAAACACTCACCGTATTACATTCAGTCAAGCATATTAGACTGAGCACATTCATTTATACAAATTAATACAACGTCACTGCTATTGAAAATGAATCAGCATCAATGATTTTAAATGAACCACTGATTTTCCCTGATGTACAATCCATAAGAGCATTAGGACCTGATGAAGAGAATTTACACGACCTTAGACAGATAATGAAATTATTTCAGCACTGCTGCTACTCATATCCTCAATCCTCTAGCAAGTGACAAAGAACKACAGAGTGACGGCTACGAATCGGCAAGCTTCTCTAGTAACTGATAAAAGTCTGTGTTTAGGAGTTCATTAAAATGGCACTCAGCTCCAAAATAGTTAAAAACTCAAATCTTTTTACCTGTWCACTAATTAAATATGGTGGCATGGTGGCTTAATGATTAGCACTATCACCTTGCACCTCCAGGGTCTGGAGTGTATGGAGTTTGTGTGTTATGCCCGTGCTTGGTGGGTTTCCCAGGATACTCAGGTTYCCTCCCACAGTCCAATGRCATGCAGATTAGGCTAATTGGTGTTCCCAAATTGTTYATAGTGTGTGAATGAGTGTGTGAGTGTGTGTTCCCTGTGATGCATTGGCTCCCTATCCAGGGTGTACCTTACCTCATACCCTGTGACTACGGAATAACTAATAAAAACGGTATATACATGCGAGAGTGAATGAGTAATTAAATACAGGATTAAATTTGTTAAAATAAAAAAAAAATTATAGTATGTATTCAAGAAGTGTTTTTTTTTTTTTTTCACTTTGTGTTCAAGGTCATTGGCAGAAGGAAGCTTGTCATTTCCAAGCTTCAGAAATTGTTGCAAATCCATGATGTCACACTTTAACTGATCCACTGGCTGACAAAAGAGTTGATGTGATCAGTCACAGTAGACAGTTGAGGTACCGGAAATGCTGAATAAGCAGTGCAATATAGAATACGCTATGGATATCCCAAGCTCTTGAGAGGCTTTTCTAGGTATAATTTTAGCACATGTTAAAGCTGTATTAATGCTAGTCGGAGGAGCGTAAAGGCTATAAAGAGATGGGTAGTACTGTAGGAGGAGAGGAAACRCTAGTCAGAGGTGGGTAAATTATAATCAGAGGAGAATAAACGCTAGTCAGAGGACAGCAAATGCTAATCGGAGGTGGGTAAACTCTAGTCAGAGGAGAGCAAATGCTAGGAAGTGTGTTTACACTGATCTTATATGTAATGTCCTGAAGACATCCTGCAGTCCTCTTTGTGTCCAATTCAGTGATGGATGAAATACTGTTCTTGAGTGACCGTAGAAATACTTTAAATACAGTAAAAATTTTACTTCAGTAAATGCAGAAGGYCTCTAGTTAAATTTACACTTGAGTAAAAGCACAAGAATGCTTTCAAATGCACTTAATTACCAAATGTAGTTATCTTGAATTATTAGGCTCACTGTAGTCTTAAAGTCATTGTAAAAGTATCTCTGTCTCTCTCTCTCTCTCTCTCT
Source organism: Clarias batrachus (assembly GCA_003987875.1). Lineage (NCBI taxonomy): Eukaryota > Metazoa > Chordata > Actinopteri > Siluriformes > Clariidae > Clarias > Clarias batrachus. Next base: position 99,505 of record QMIH01001166.1, on the reverse strand, counting down.
CTCTCTCTCTACATTTGACATTTGATCTTAGTAAGGCCATGGGTTCTCATCAGTGCTGGGAGCGAAAGACATCTCTTCTTAGACCAGATACATGATTGGACYTGTCAGCGTGCGATGACAAATGATGTGCCAGGTATAATAATGTGAAGGTGGTGACATTGATGCTCTTATACAAGGTTCAGGACAAAACATTATGTGTGTGAKTGAATATGCCACGTTTAGGTCATGAAAYGAGTAACAATTAATATGTAATATTTTCAGTCRAAATACATTGGAGTAACAAGTACAGAAATAGKTACAGTACAAGATAAAWGTTGCTGATATTGTTGATACTCAAAATAATACTCAAGTACTCTAACAAGTTAGGAATAGATCATCTGTGAAAAAAATGAAAGATCGACCCATGGTTGTTGATATTTGTATGGAGAAACAATGTACTTTACATAAAGCTCCAAACCTCCAGAAAAATAAAGAACATAAAAAAAAGACAGCAAAGCAGGAAGAAGTATCAAAGCAAAGAAAGCAGACATGTTAATTAGTACATTGAAGTGGGGTAGGTCATGTGATCCAGGACTAACAGGGTATCATATGTGCATGTCTCCTGCTTCTAAAATTACTCAGTCACATATAATACCACATTATCACCTCCTTTCACTCGACAACGATTACACTTATTCATTCCAGCTGGTATTTTTAATTTCTTTCATGAGGAGGATAAATAAAGATGCACCATTGCCGGAGGAAATGATTTTAGGTTTCCATTTGGATGAGACGAACAAAATTTCTGGCCAGCTGGAACACGCTGGCACGGTGAGTGAGTCAGTGTTAGTCAGTGTTACCTAACCAAAATTGATTACACACAGCTCATCATGTGTTCTTGATACCTAACTTCGTTCCTCACCCACAGCCCAGACGCAAAAATCGAAACCTCCTCACTTCTTCTGCATTTTTTTAAGAACTCCTCCAGGGTCGCTGCAGTCTAAGCACGTGGCCATCTGTCTGTCTATCTGTCTGTCTCGGCTTTCCCGGGGACAACTTACAAGCTGAGGAAAGTTCTTTCAAACCCGGAGACGTCATATTTATCTTGAAGAGTTATAGGCATAACAGGAGGGAAGTTTATTATTTGATGCAGCGAGTGCCAGAGAGCAGAGAGATGTAAGAATGGGGCAAAAATGCTGCAATAAAAATGATGTATGGGACGTCGTTCCGAGAGCGGCACGATACATCACTTTCAAGGCATGTTCCTCAAAGCCCTGCTTTAATGAACTACACGCTGGAGTCATATTCCACTGTAATGGATTTGGGGATGAGGTAAAAACTAGCTTGTCTTCACAAATATGAAAAAGTGAAGCTTGTTACATCACTCAAGACTGACCTCTAAATAGGTGTAAAATATTATTTTAAAAAAAACAGTATAATGCAAATAATGGTTTCCTGATAGCAACACTAATAAATACAGTATGTACATTTAMAACACTATAGCAGTAGAATACTGTTTTACCTATTTTACAGAATGTTACTGTTAAATACAATGAACCATGTGATTAAAGGAATCCTATATCTAGTTTGTAATAAACTAATGTGCAAGAATAAAACTCCAAAGTCTTTAAAGTTAAATATATTACAGTGAAAAAGTCTTTTTTGCATCCAAAGATCCAGTTTCTCATTATTTTCAGTCCAGTCCTGGTGAAAAAAATGATCTAACTTGTAAAAAAAAATCTCCGGCAAGCTGAAGGCATGAACCAGTGAGAAACAGGTGCAGATTATGACAGTTGATCAGGCCAGTGATTAGTGTACTGCTGATGCTAAGTGCTGAGTGGTTGTAACAGACATGAGGGGAAATGCGGTTGCTGCTAAGGTTGTTACATAAACAACCAATTTTTTAATTGTATCTCAAGGCATTTTGCAGCCTGTTACAGAAAAAACATTTGTTCCCATTTGCTTCATTTAATTCATCACATCATTTATAGCAGAGTGAATGTGAATATCCTAGTTAGGAAACTGGGGTCAAAGTGCAGTGCCAGGCAGATTATCATCATCCTGAGCATTTTAAAATTAAAATGCTTAAAACAGTGTCCTCTCATAAAGTAATCCCTTCTATTTGATCACCTGATATTAGCAGAAAAGCACGAAGCTCATTCCAGTCTCCGATCCTTCAGATGCCTTCACACTGATCTGTCAATGAAAACAAAACTTCCATTTGCTTTGCATGGAGTCACAGCATTCCCAAACAGATTYGTGTATCCGTCATATCGCTTTGCTCATGTTGGTTGTACCAGGAATTTGAGAAAACTCCAACTTCTTAAGTGTAGACATTAAACACATCAAATTTGTGTTTGCAAATTGTCTTCTTTTGTTTGATAGTTTAATATCAAACTATGTTATTGCAGCATCCAATCAGATTGCAAAATGCACTTACCAGGTGCTTATCACATGCTTACTTGTTGACAAATAGAAGAGATTACTTTACGGTGGGGAAATTCGCTTTGATATACAAGTGTATTGATATACAAGCATGCTTCCGGAACGAATTATGCACGCAATCTAAGGTTTAACTGTAGTATGATAATTTGATAAATGCACATTTTTCTATTTCGACCGTGTTTCTGCTGCGTTTTGCAATATTTTTAGGATGCCATGGAAACTTCATGGTCTTCATCAATGAGTGATGGCCATTTAAGATACTGTAAAAGTTTTGCAGCAAATGTCCTACCAATCTTCTGTTCGAAAACATGATTATATGGTATTGTGTTTAAATATAGTAATACAGCATGTAAGGACCAAAACTTTTCATGGCATGCTGTTTTAAGAAATCAATCAATAATGAAGTTGTGCAATGTGTAGTAATTACTGCTTATTAATTAACAGCACATCCTGAACTGTTTTATTTCTTCTTTTATTTCTCTTATTTTTTTACATAAACAAATATGTTTTATTCATTATATTAGTTTCTGTTATCACTAATATTATCAAAGGTCTATATAGTCATTCTCTCACTTTCTCATAAACTTAGTAACAAAACATATCCCCTTGTCATATTAGTGAGAAACCAAAGAATTTTTCTAAAGCCATGAAGGGAAACATGAAGATATAGTCTAACCTTTATAGCGCTGACATTGTCAAYTCCTTCCATAAATGTTAAATAAACATCTCCTTCAAGAAAACGTTCCTTTAYTTACTTAACTTTGTACAATGCACTCATAATAGCGTCTGTATGGCTGTGGATGGTCACATGTCTCAGACCTATTTCCTGTCTCACCTTGTTACTGTTTGCCATGTTATGTTCTGTTTGTCTCAGTGTCAAGCGTTTGTCGTTTATTGTCACATGTGCCATGTTATCGCTACACTCGGTTATTGCCTCATGTTAACGTCTTACATATATAGAGTGTGTCGTTGACACAAATTTTATTTTGTATGTCTATATATGGTATTAAGAGTAATTAAAGTAACAATAGAAAAAAAAAAAACACTGGATGAGWTGTGAAACAKTATATAGATAAATGAGTGCCTTGAAAAGACGCTTTAGTACCATGACACATTCTTTCTGAAGTGCACTTAAAAAGGCCAAGCATCAATCAGACTCCTAAGTGGCAATCTTTCACTGGTTTTCATATTCATCAGCCCACTCGCCTTGTCTGAAATTGAATAAGCGTGTAGGGATAACCTGCCCTAATTGCTCTGAATTAGCATGGAACTGGAGTTTAGACGCAGTGGGAATATCCACGAAGACATCTCACACGGTGTCACTCCATCCTCGCGGGCACTCTTATTTATTTATTTTCCATTTTATTTCTTCCTTTTTTTTTGACATGACAGTTTTTCTTAAGTCTCATAAATGCAAAAAGGCAAGATGACGAGATGATGAGATGATGGCTCTCCGAA
>QMIH01001166.1:68387-79123 GCA_003987875.1 Clarias batrachus | reverse complement strand
AAACGAATGTACTATATTAAGGCATGCATGTCCTTTCAAAGTCTTATGTAATTGTAATAAAGCACTATGAACACTCATTCAAGTTAAATGTTACCATTTTTATACAAACTTTGTACCTACATACACTTGGTTATACAATAGTTTTCACATTATAGTTGTTAGAATAGCCTTATGTAGGTGTAATKTGCCTGTTTATAAACAAACCCTGACTTCCAGAGGTATTGTCTAAGGGAATATGTACATGTAATGTAGCTCTATGAAYACTAAGGTTAAGTAAAGTGTTCRGCAATCATATGAACATTTTGTATTTTAACTTGGTTGTACTGTTTTAAATATCAGTCACTTGTCATACAGAGGTTATGTAAGTTAAATGTATGTGTATAAACATCCATGATAAATCAAATGTTATCACATTTATACAAATCTTGATTTTTTTTTTGCTTCATGTATTTCCTATACCTGCTTAAATAGTTTTGATCAGTTGTCATACAGTATGTAGGTTTAATATAGCTCTATGAACACCATTGTAACTTTGATGTTAATGCTTTTATACAGAGTTTGCCTCGATTTATAGTGCATCAACTTTTAGAGGCTTATGAAGAATAATGCAGAACTTTGAACCCATGTCTTCCAAAATTTTTGTACAAAGACGTGCATCTGATTTGGTYGATGGCTTTGGCTTTGCATCATACCACAGACACTAGACACTTCAGTGTTCTTTGAAATTGACTTATTTAGGTTTGTCATTTGTCTATTTTTGTAAAACCATTGATCATGGATGCTTTATAAAGCATCGATAAGRCATGTTTGTTCGTCTTCTTTATGAGGATAACCCGGAAATCCGAAATGCCTAATTATAGTTAAATGTCCCTCATTTCTCAGATTCTCTCTGTGTTGTATGTGTGCATATCTTCCTTCTGTCGTTAAAATTAACTTCCAGCAGTGAAATGGAAAATGAGACTTGTTTATGCACACAGCAGGCACTGATTGCTGAAATGAAATACGTGGGAAAATACTGCCTCTTGATGGACATGGAAGTGAAGCGCAGACAAATTATATTCAGTTCAGCCTTTATTAGTCACATATACATTACTGCACAGTGAAATTATATATATTCTTTTTGTATCCCAGCTTTTGTTAGTAGGCTGGGGTCAGAGCACAGTGTCAGACATGATATGGTGTCCCTGGAGCAGATAGGATTAAGGTTATTGCTTAAGGGCCAAACAGAGACAAACTGGCAGAGTTTGGGTGCAAACCGCTGACCTTTCGATTAGTAACTTAGCTCCTTAACACATTGAGTCACTACTGCCAAAATTCATTTTAAACAAGGAAATAATCTTGTCATTCTAATGTACTTGAGATATTTCCTATTAAGGCCATATTTACAGTATGACCACAACCTGTTATAAAACATTCATATTGTACTGAATACAACACTGTATTTTTTTTTCCAATGATTATTTATGAAAATGCAAAAAAATGCACAGWGACGGAAAATTTYGCGGTTATATCCATAATCAACTTTAAACATACTCCCATCTGCTTGTTATGTTCTTTTTGTATTATAAACAGTGTTATAATTATTTATTAAATTGAATTATAGATCATTTACATTATGAACACCTTATACCTCCATATGCAGCATAAGACAATATTGCAGAATACAGTACTAATATAATGTAAAACTAAAATCATATAATATATGCTATATAATATAATATATAATATATAATGCATTCTTAGAATAATTTATAAACAGATTTGCATTACAATGTTACCCACTGTAATGTATTTTGCTAAACAGTTATGAAGATGTGCATGAGACCTTGCTGTATAAGGGTATTATGATTATAAATATACCTATAAAGCATAGACAGGGTTTTTTTTTTCACCACCAGGGTGCATCACTAGGATACTTAACAAAATCAAATGATTGTGTTTATTTTAAAAACATTTGTATAAATAAAAAATTTTTAAATAAAAATAAAATCTGAATTGTGAAGATGTTGTTCTCTGTAACAACAGCTCTGACAGTAATGCATCTCCATTTCACAAGTTTACATTAATGCACGCATTCTGACAGAAGGACGCAAAGCAGATTGATTTTAAAGTGGCGGTGTTTATTTCACATTAATTTAAGGTGTCTCCACCRTCAGAGACGTAACCACGGACTTAAATTATAGCTGATATACTCTAATAATAAACAATTGTTCATTCATCAACATACTGTATTTAAAGTACAGGAATAATGTATCCACRTGTACAGTAAGAATTACTCAAGGCCACAATTTATTTATTTTTTATTGCTGTAGTTGATATGGGAAAATACTCCATCTCTCAGCGGTTACGGTCACAGATCACAAATTATTACTTTCATGTAACATCGACATGTAACATTGTGTGTGTTTTTAAGGACAAGTAATGTGTGATTAGCACGTCTGTGAGTTCACTTGTATTCATGTAATAATCAGATTTTATTTATTCTGCTGATATTAAACCAACAAGTAATTTTAGAGAAATTTTTGGCTGTAGTTTAAAGGAGAAAAATGTGTCACTGATGASAGCTAACACTATGATCTGATGCAAGTTCTCTAAATTAACCTGGAAGTTCCAGAGACATCTGTTTGGAACAATTTTGACTTTCAGGTTGACAGCTGTACTGGATAGTGTCAGATAAAACAAAGAAGAATGGCACAGCTGTACTAATATAATAAAGCAATTTAAAGTAATGTTGTAATCCATATCTACTTTCTTGTCCTTTTCTTATGTCAGCATGGTGTTCCTTACCTAACCTGAGGGCTGAAAGTAAAACGCTCTGCTTTAAAAGCACAATGATATTCGGTCCTTTTATTAAATCCAGAGTGGCAGATTTTCCTTAAGGGCCCAATTCTGGCTTTGTGGCAGGTCTGGGATTTAAACGTAGAAATCGTTTGGTTGCTAACACAAGCACGTAAGCACTAAGACATATGACTGACTTCTGCAAACAGTGTGTATTCTGTTTTCCTCTCGAGAAAGCCTCTGGCATTAACTACCAGCTCACCCTGAACAATCCAATTAATGACTGATTTATCACCAAGTCCATGCAGGAAGAAATGTCATTTGAGTTTTTTTCTTGTAATTCCTTAAGAACACCAGGGGCTTTACATGATCACAGCACTCAGGAGGAAACATTAAGAGAGGAAACAAATAAACAGAGGAAATGATTCAGGTGTAAAGTCTGATGTAAGATCAAGTCCAGGTGTTAGGACGATGCAAAACAGAGAAACACAAAGAGCTTTAGCACATCAAAAAACATAATAATAATAATAATAATAATAATAATAATAATAATAATAATAATAATAATAATAATGCACATGTGGTCATAATTATGGTTGTATTATGGTTTTTATTAATATATAAAATATATAAACGTTGTCTTTAGTGTACAAAATGTTATTCTGTTATCTTTAACAAGCTTTCTGCAATCTGCTGCTTTAAAGCTTTAAAAGTTGAAAAAACTGAGCTACAGTGTGTGATAAAAATTTTACTTTCTATTTATTCCATTACTTTTTTCAAATCTGTTTTATTTATATAGCACTTTTAACAATGGTCATGGTCACAAACAGCTTTACAGAATCAAACAAATTTAGAAAGAAGTTTTGAAAATTGTGATGATTGTCTATCTAATTATTTAATGTATTTAATTATTTACTTATCATCAACATATCTGTATCTGTCTGTCTGCCTACAAGAGATAGATAGATAGATAGATAGATAGATAGATAGATAGATAGATAGATAGATAGATAGATAGATAGATAGATATGAATTTATGAATTAATTTGAAGTTCTTTTTATTAAAAATAAAATATATATAAAGTAAATTTTGGTATATTAATTCTCTAAATTATTCTAATGGTATATTTGTTTTGTTTGTTGTTGTTGTTTTTTATTATTGATTATATCGAGACAAAAACGCACAGTTATGTTCAGTTTGTAGATCTTTTTTATTTCATTTCAAAACAGAAAAAAACAGAAGACACTTTATTGAGATGATATATAGTTCAATATTAGGAGACATGTAGACACTGGATGGAAAATATTCAGAATAAAAGGATTTGTGATTACAAGTGAACAAACAGCAATTACACAAACAAGCTCTAAAGAAAGCAAACTAGTGCCTCTCAACGTGAGCTGAACTGAACTCCCGAGTCAGTGAGTCAGGAATCTGAAATTCATCTTCACAAATCATTTGTGCACCAAAGACAGAGAGAGTGTGAGAGAGAGAAAGCAAAAGAAACTAATACAACAGCATAAAGCGCCTGTTCTGTGGGTGTGGGTCTTATACTTTTACTGAGACTGCAAAAGTAGCATCATGTTTCTTTACAGACCTCAGAAATAAAGAACGTTCCATGAATGAATATGAAAAGCATTTCTGTATTGTTCAGATTAGAAAAAAATGGAAATGTAAGTGAAAGCTTGGTTATGAATTTAATCACTACACAACAACACTGAATATCTTGCATAACTGATCAAATGCATCATTAACGTACCCTGAATCAAGTCTTATCAAAGATACAACTGAGGTCTAATATTACAAAACAAAACAAAACAAAAACCAAAACAATATCAAAAACCTTTTACATTTTTTTTTCCATTTCCACAACCTCTACGTTTGGCTCACTCCATGTTGAATGTATTTTTATTCCAGTGAAATATAGAGCAATTCTAGACATGTACAGTACAATATCATATATTTATTGTAATTAAGTTTTTATATTTAAGAAAGGAAATTAAAAGCATATACAAGATGGATAAACAGTACATATGGTTTAAACAGGAGTATGTCATTCCTGTTGGTTTTGGTTTTGTTTGTTAACATAACCATTTCCATTACGATTTTTTTTTTTAATCGTAACTTATATAACGTATTTATCATCAAAAGAGTGTCTTGTCAGTTGCCAAAATCTAACCCAGCGTGAGACCAACGGAGTCGCCCTCTCCCAAACTACAAGAACTGCTCCCCTTTGTCTGGTGGAGAACTTTTAACATTTCCTCTGCAATTTAAAAAAAAAAGACATGTTTAGGTTTGCAGTTAAAACTGAAAGAAATCATACTTGTGTTGCGTGCGTTAGAGATGACGATGAGGACGTGTTTATAGCAAAGACTTAGGGATGTAGGATCAAACTCATACAGAGGCATGCGCACACACAAATAAAAACACAAAGAGGCTGGAGGCACATTTTTTTCTTGATCAGATTCTGATTTAAAGAATGTGACACAGAGAGACATTTTGAAATCTAGGTAGAAGTAGAGTAGGGACAGAAACAGAGAGCGGAGCTTGACCAGTCCTCGAGTAAAGGCAGGGAGGTTTGGTCAGTCAGGGAAACTAGTCTCACTCAATAACTCAGCCCTGAATTATGGAAGACAAGAAGAGATCCAGAAAAGAACAGCAATTAGAGGAAGATTCAATCGAGCTCGTAAACTCAGGTTAATGTGTTAAGACACGTTGAGCGAAGATGTTAAAGCAGTGCTTAGTGTGGAACTCATCATGACATCATTATGACATCATCATGACATGACATCATGTCGAATCCCTGAAGGGGTTAATTTAATACAGTTTAAATTTGACACAATTTTAATTATAGTATAMCATCAATTTAAATTTCAGTGAATTCAGTAAGTGCAGTCAGAATGGTTTCAATGTGTTCTGCATGACAAATTGCAAAAGTTTGCATCCCCCTTGGACAGTGGAGGGCAATATACACAAATTTTGCACTTGAGTAAAAGTAGAGATACACTAGGTAAACTATTACTCAAGTACAAGTAATACTTGAGTAAAAGTATAAAATACTCAACTTCAAATTTACTGAAGTATCAAAAGTATTGAGCTTTGTATTAGCCCTGTTATAAGACATAGTAAAATAAAAAATTTTAAAAAGGTTTCTCTCTCTCTCTCTCTCTCCTCCTTCCCAACTATAGACGTTCTGTTTTCATTGCTGTCTGCATCCATTTCTATTTCTGATTTCAAACACCTGCTACATGGTTCACAGAGCAAAGCCAATTACACAAAATAATCACCAGGTGACCGTCTAATATTTAACGCAATGCCGTGCAGAAATGTAGTGAAATAGAAAGTACAGGTATTTGCTATAGGATGTCGTGGAGTAAAAATAAAACGTATACACTAATAAAAATATTCAAGTAAAGTACATACCTGTGAAATATGTACTTAAGTACAGTAACAAAGCCTGCCTTTGGACTGGATGAAATTTACACTTTACAGCCAAAGGTTTTGTAATCATCGCACCCACATCACTAAACTGTTACCACAATAACACATGCAGTTGTGCGGAATTCTTTGTTACACTGTAGCCTTACAATTATCTCCATCACTCTGAGAACTAAGAGTTCTAATTCTGATCCAGTGTGGTTAAATTTGCAGTGGAAGAACTCGAGTGTCCTGCACAGAGCCCTGACTGAACTCAACCCTACTGAACAGCTTTGAAATTAACTCAAACTGGAGCCTCCTCAAATCCAAACATCAGCACCTGAGCTCACTAACTATCTTGAAGCTGAATGATCACAAAGGCACAGAATGACTTTAAAATCTAGTGAAGAGCCTTCTTGGAAGTACAACAAAAATGCAGAATGGGAAGTTGTTCAGGGACCAATGGGTGTCACTGTACAATGTCCATAACACTTTGGATAGACTTAAAACCAAAAAAGAAATTCAAGCTATGATTTATTCCAAAATAAGATTCTTTGCACATAAAAGGGTAAATTGTGAACATAGAAATAGTGCAGTGAAATKKAATGCCCAAAAKTCTTAATATTCAGTAATTTTGCMTAAATGCCCCCAAAATGCTCACCTCTTGCATGTAATAATTGTTCTTGATAGCTGCAGCTAGGAAAGTCTGGAGTCTGAGATCATCACTGCAAAAACTATGGCTTTTTCACTTTGGGGTGAACATTATATTTTATACTTTTTATACAAACTGTCCCCTATTGACTGGGRATGCGAACTTTAAAAAATYCATATATTTAAAATAYTTGTTTTTATTTCAGTTGGTGCATCTTAATTTGACTTAATTTGAGCTTATTAGTACATACATTTTTGTTATTTATTTTTAATATTAGACAAACAAATAAAATCTTTGGAGACAAGAGATTAGCATTCCATTTTCCACCACTATGAAGACAGAATTCACAATGATTTATAAATGCACTTAAACTGTAATGCCGGTCATGAAGCTGTATGAATGCTCATATCCATCKATGACGTGGTAATATGTATAACCATGAATAAATATACAACATAAGAATATCATTAGGCATAATGCAATTTAAAATCTGTGAAATAATGCTGTAATGCATTAATGAAATATAAAATGCATTATAGCACCTTTGGTTTCTCAAATTTTATATCCAGTGTATATACTTATATCCAGTGTATACCACATAATATTGTGCCAGGTAATGACATATTATAAATCTGACTTTATAAAGTATAAATGCTTTATAAAGTGTAGTGCATGCAAATATAGAAATTTATAAGGGTTTACACAKTTTTATGTCATGCACTGCATTGCATAAGTACCATAAGTATTATAATACTTATGCTATGTGGTGCATAGCTATTATAAGTATTATGTATTTAATATAATCTGTTATAAATATATTTATAATGCAGTATGAATATTTATAAGATGTAAATTGACTTTTGACTATAGTTTTTCCAAGTCATATTGTCTTCTCTATAAAGGACCGTCAAATCCATAAGTAGTATCAGGAACACTTTTTTAAAGGCTATATGTATAACCTATGAACACATGCATGGTGAATAATGATGATATGATGTGCAATAAACAATATGTATGATATAATATATGTTATATATGTTATAAATAGTCTTCATTTATTGAAAGTGTTATGACAGCCTCTAACATATCTGTAGGTAGACAATGGAATGCTCATTACATCTGGTCTCTTCAGTGAAGCAGGAGTTTAGTTGTGATGAGTTGAGGAAATACCGAGCTGACAAACAGAGCTCCAACCATGCAGGCCAGGCAAGAAGAGAAAACACTAACATGGTTATCCTTATCCTTACATGTCCAGAGTTCTCTCTCTTTTTTTCTTTTCTTAAGTTTTTTTTTACCTAATTGTAAATTCTGATTCATCTTTTACTGAGAAAAATAGAAGCCCTGATCCCAGATTACACCACTATTCCAAATGAGAATGAAAATGAAAATGTTTGCCACTGTTGAAATTTGCTTTAGAAAACTTTAGATCATTTGTAATTCATTTGTGAATTTCCTAAAAAAAAAAAATTTTTTAAAGAATTTAAAAATGTATGCTATTTTTTAACCAGTTTTACTAAGAAACATGTAAATCTAAATTCATCTTAGTAAATTTAATACCAAAGGAATAAACATTCCAATTACAGAGGCGTAATCCTAGTAAATGGGGAGGAGCTCTGTCTCTTCCGCCCGCTGCTCTTTACATTTTGACACTTATGTTCAGACTTTAATGTGGTTGTAGTTGTGTGATTTTTTTTTTTAGACGTACTCCCTGGCAGTAGAGGGTTGTGATTGCCGGTAGTATTGCTGCCCACCTCGGGCCTCGTTAGCACAGGAGCAACAAAGGAAGGAACCGCCCAGGATCGTCAAGCAGGCTGCCGCCCATCCGATAAACAGGGCGGAGCCAAATTCATACCTGCAACAAAGCAATTGATGTTTCGGTTACATAGGTAGCATGTTAAAATTGTAAAATCGCCTTAAGCTATATACTTATGTATTTAACATAACTTGTGGACTTAGTAACAGATATTTTGGATTTATTTAAATTGCAGAAAAATTACAAGACAAGTTGGTTTGTCAAAAAGGAGACATCTTACATGTATAACTTGAACGTTTTTTCACATCACTCACAGATATTATTTTAAATGAAATAAAGAGTTTAAGAATTTGCTTTTAAACTTTCTAATTACGATTCAGATTAAATTATTTGTTACATATACCTTACAGAATGGAATAAATAAAAAGTTGGACACCCCATTTAGTCAATGTTCCATCCATTGACTAAACCCGCTGATTCTAATTATCACAAGTCATCAGCCATAACTCATCACCTGTTTTGTGCTGGATTAGTTAAATGATGGAACAAATTTGTGGCAAGACGTTTACTTTCTGAAGCCAGGGTTGCCACATCATCTGCATAGTAACCCAGTGCCTTAACCATTTGAGSCACCYCTACCTAATTGCGGTAATGGCTTGCGTGGTTGAACTCTGACTTCTGATTTGTCAGAAAGTGTTTATCTATCAAATGTTCATAATAATGCTCTCATTCTAATATGGTATCTAATATGGTAACACTCTATAGAAACAGATTTTTTTTTTTTTTAAGATTGTTGACTGTTGACATGAAAAAGGTTTGGAAAGCAGTCTCCAATTTCAGCACAGTGTAACAGGTAGAGGTAAAGCTGTTACTTCAACCTTTAGGACAGAAGTTTGTGGTTTCTCTATGAGATGAAAAGCTGTTTTTTTTTTGTTTCTTTATTTGTTTGTTTGATTTTCTGTTGGATATTATTAACTCATAAGAGGAAAAAAAAAGGTAAGAATTAGGATTATGTGGGAATATGTAATTAAACAATTAGAAAGCTGCTGTTGCATAAGAGGAGTAAAATGCTTGGGAATGTATAGATAATGAAAAATTATAAATTTTTCATCTTGTAACACAAACATTGCTTCATTACACTACCTTGTTTGTGCTGATTTTCCTCAAACAGCACACCCTGGTGTGTGTCATCTTTGTCCAAATATAAACTGTGGATGCATATTGAACAAACGAAATGATTAGTTTCTTACCTGGCACTTAGAGGTGTGTTGGGATCGAAAAAGTGAAGAGAGACTTGCGTTGCATACCAGGATACACTCACCAGCGTACACAAACCTAACCGAAAGATAGAAATGAAGAGAGTGACTGCCCTGAACATCCRACGTCCTGTTTACTCGCTAGTCTCTTAGCCAAAGACATAAACATGCAGGGTTAAAATCCTGGAAAGCAAGAAGCTCATGTGGCAATGATAAAATCTAGAATTTTTTCACTACCACTACATAGCTCACTATGGTTTCCTGATTAAAACTGAAACTTTAGGTAAACTATTTTATTGAGATWATTTATTACTGGTGGTATTGTTTCTCAATAAATATATTGCCTAACAAAAATATATTWAAAAAATATTATATATCACATATAGAGTCATTATAATGTATTTAATTTTTTTCAGGAGCACTTTATAACATTTAGTGGACCTTCATAACACATTTGTAAGCATTGTTTTAATTCCAATGTACTATAATGTTGGAGAATCCAATCATTCTAATACGAGTTCGTTTATTCATGGAGTAAACGATGAATGATTATGAATGATTTTAAAGCTCTCAACCTTGATATTAAGTACATGTATTAATGTGGAACAGTGGTGGATTTATAACACTGCTATGAAGCAATATGTATCCCTTTTCATAATTAAATAATATGCTTTAAGAAAAAAAAACAAATTGTTAATGTTATAATTATTATCCTCCACATTGCTCCATGTACCGGATAATTAATGTATTACTAGTGTTTTCTTTATAAGAGCCTGTGTGCAAGTGTGTGTGTGTGTGTGTGTGTGTGTGTGTGTGTGTGTGTGTGTGTGTGTGTGTGTGTGCGTGTGCGCATGTGTGCGTGTGCATGTGTGTGTGTGTGTG